>JANIJG010003519.1:44007-79244 GCA_024611175.1 Megaceryle torquata
TTTTTTTTGGTTGTTTTTTTTTTTGTTTTTTTTTTGGGGGGGGTGTAGATGGGAGATATATAGATACAGAAGAAGATGTGGTGTGCCAGAACTTACTCCTTGAAATAAAAACATGAATTAAAATGTAAGTAAATACTAATGTAGCATGGAAAATTCACCATCAAATATATACATATAAAATTAAGACTATATTTGATATGCATTTAAGGTAGGGTTTCTAGTATGTAACTGTTTGTAAAGGTTCTTAAATTCAGTGTATGTGCTGGAGAATTTGAACAGAATATGAAATGGGAGTTGGGGCCAACTCATAAATAAATAAAGGAAATACTGAGTCGCTTCTTGTTCAGTGACTGGAGCAGAGTTCCCATGCTAATGTGTATGTAGCTGAAATGAGCCTATGTAGTCAGCTTTAGTTCTGGAATTTTTTTAACTTTTTGAATACTTCACTTAGTAACTACCTAGTCAGCCTTTTAAAGGAGTTTGCTTTGGATGTGATTTCCTATTTAAAAGTCAACTGAGAAGCAGTCATAGCATGTGGAGTTACATAATCTCTCAGTTTTGGTTAGAACAGACAATTGTGCTTGTAATAGGTAATTGGTAGCTGTAACAAGTTCTCATCTGTAATAAGAACTAGCTACTAGAGGGTAATGAAGCACTACTTCCATGATTTTCACAGGTGTATAATGTCAGAAGTATGTAACAACTCCAGACTCCCAAGTTCAGATCTTGGGAGATGTACTTTCTCACCTTGCTTCTTAATCCCATGTTCTCTACTTCTATGTTCATATTCTTCTCTTTTGATTGCCCTACTGCTGTTCATTTCTACTGACACATTCCAGATCTGGTGCTCTTCTTTATCTTCTCAGACCATTGTGAATCCTGGCTCTTGCTCTGTGCTCCCAGATCATTTCTATGACTACTTTGAATTTCTCTCAATTCCTAAACTTTCCAGCCATCCACTTGCCCACTCTGGCCATCTCTGTGCTTCTTATCTCCTGTTGCTGCATTGCCTCATTGAGAATTCTGCAATGCATTTTCCCCAACTGAAGTATTCTGTGTGCTTCCTTAATCTCTATGCTACCTGACATCATTAAAGATTATATTCGGAGTGCAAGAGCGAGCCTCTTCTCTCTCAATCAGTTGCCTGGAGCTGTTGCAGAAAGTTCCTTGTCAGAAGGAGCAGTTGCAGGAAATGACCTGGTCAGTCCCTGCATCAGAAAAACGCTCTGTGTAACAAGCCTTTGGAGAATTGGGCTGCCAGACTCAACAAGTCTTACTTTAGCAGGTGTGAAGTTATATATATATATATTTTAAGATAACACATTGGGATGACTCTTCCTACAGGAAGACTTCTGACATCAGGTGAATTCCCTGCCAAACTGCAAGTTCCAAGTTGAATTTCAAAGCCTAGTTACTAAAGCTTTAATAGGTTTACTACAATGTTTTATACAGTAGTGTGACAATGTAGCTTCCCAAAATTTACTGAGAAATAGCTGGCTTGGGTTAACTTGTTTCAGCTTCTATTCAACTTGAGCTAAATCAGTGGGAAGACTACCTCTAGGTAATGTGGGAATTGCTCGGGCTGCTGAGGTTACTCCTGTTCTAGGTGGTGATGACAGACAGGCTTCTGTCTGCTCTTTCATGCCTTAGGTATGGTGATGCTGCCCTTTAGCACTCTCAGGTTTTCTTCAGGAAAGTGATGGATGTTATGCTGCAAAGGAAGAAGGTGGAGAGGTAGAGCAATCTTGACATATTGTTCTTTGAAAAAACCCAGGGTAATTTAAATGAACTGATTTGCATTATGAGGCGGAAAAAAAAAAAGCTTCAAAATGTTGATATGAAACTTACAATTTTAAGTTTGTATAAACTAAATATGACTATTCAATTTATTTGACAAAAATATAATAAGTAAACCAATACAGAACTCAGAGAGCCTTTAAAATGTAAATGTGTTTCAGAGGATGCATAAAGTATATGAATATATGTTTGGATTGTAATTGACTGAATTTTGATAAAGCAGAGTCTTCAAATTGTTTACCAGGTGTCATTTTTGAATACTATTTGTAATGTTAATTTTGGAAAGAATTTGGGTTGCTCCAAGTAGTCCAAGTTGGTCTGTCAAAATAATGTGTGTAAGGTATGACAGTTATTGTAGGTAGTCAGAGCATAAAGGAGTCTGTCCAGTATCTTGCTTAGCACCCTTGAAGCCTGCAGTCCAGATAATCAGAGAATGATGTTTAAAGTAGAGGTGACTTGGGTTTTTCTTTACACAAGTGTAGAGAAGAGAATTTATACTCTTGGTGCTTGATGTCTGTCAAGCCCGTCTACGTATACAGTGGCAGAGTTATTACTTCCTTTTTGCAACTGGTTCTATTAAAGTAAGAAGGCTGTAAGAATGCAAATTTAAAAAAAAAAAAAAATCAGGCTAATTGGTTTGGAAGGAGACGGCTTAAAATGCTTGCATATACTTGCTGAATGTGCTTAGTAAGGAAGTGCCATTTAGCATGGTTTTTTTTAAGCTCCAAGTGGAACTGTATTTTTGTTCAAAATTGACTTTTGTTGCCTGAGCTCCCAAACATGCTTCTTGTGATTTTAATTTTTTTAATTCAGTAAAAATTTTTGTTGTTCCATTGTTCTTGTTCTTCTACTGCAAATTCTTGTTTAGATGTAAATAGTGGCAAGAAAAATGTCTTTCACGTTCATATACTGGATTTTCTAATTTCAGCTCTCTTCCCTTTCTGTTACTCTTACGACCCTGTATTTCTTCAAAGTCAAGATTACCAGTGTCCAGTTTTCCTGGGATCAGCTCCTGATTATCAGGGAGTTTCTCAAATAATGATGCCTGTTCTTAGGAAAATGAAGTCGAGAGTGATAAAAATGGAATAAGACCTAAAAATCTAGAAGGGAAATTATATTGCTAATTACAACTATGCTCCTAGTTGTTTATAAAGATGTTGTTATTTATACTGGAACTATGGATAGAGAATTACTCATCAATAAAATGAAACTTCAGAGGTTCTTTTTCAGTGCTGAAAGTACCAGCTGTTTTCTACCACCACACAGAACATTTTTTGCAAGGATATTCTTGTATTAGTCAGATACTGAAATCTGTATTATCTGTAGCTTATGCTTTCTCCTATCTACCAGAGTATTTTGGGTCTCTTTGTAACTGCCCACTTGATACAACAGATGTGGAAGTTCGGCACCTGATTTAATTTGGAAATTGCATTTTGAAGAAGATATGGCTTAAGTGTGGCCAACTGATGAGCTGAAACAATATGTGAGAGCCAGGAATCACACAGGACAGCCTTTCAGCTGTCCATCTATCCTTGAAACAAACAATACTTACGGTTACAGCACCTGTGTCCAAAAGTTAGAACATTCAAATTCTTATTTTTAAGACATTTGGCCTCTGTGTCCAAGGGTTTAGAGATCTTCATGTAGGTAAAGATCAGAATTTGAGAAGTAATCTCTAGAATGTTTTGATGTTGAATAGAAGACAAGAACCAACTTGGAAGCAAACACAAACCGTTTAACAGTATCCATCTCCAAACTAGATCTTGTGACAGTGGAAGTCTTGGAACATGTGCATGAATGAACTTGGTGCTGTAAAAAGGTCAGAAGTTGTCAGAAAGGAGCAGTGATGATCAGTAATGGACAGTTATGGAATTTGCTCGTCAAGACACTTCTCCAAAGTAACTAGGGATAGGATGAGATATAATGGGCTTAAGTTGTGTCAGGGGAGGATTAGAGTAGACATTAGGAAAAAACTTATATACTGAAAGAGTTGTTAGGCATTGGAACAGGCTGCCCAGGGAGGTGGTGGAGTTACCATGCCTGGAGGTGTTTAAAAAACATGTAGATGTGGAACTTCAGGACATGGTTTAGTGGTTATGATAATGTTAAGTAGGTGGTTGGACTTGACGATCCTGGAGGAATTTTTCCAACCTTAATGCTTCTGTGATTCTGTGACATGATGTTCTCACCTGAGCTTAAAACCTTGCAACAGTCCTGGATGCTGAAATACATCTATGGAAAAATCTTTTTTTTTCTCGGTACTTTTTCTTTTATTTTTCTTGTCAATTCCAAAGCTTTTAGCAACAGTTAGAGATTGTGATTCGACTGTGAACCCAAAATCTGAGGCAATCATTGTGCTCACACATACAACGTATGTTCTGCCAATGTTATTTTCTCTCTTTTTTATTTTTTAAAGATTCAGAAAGTGGACTTCTTCACATTGGAAGAAAATACAGTACATTGGCTTTTAATGTTCCAGAAATTTGTTCTACAAAGTCTCTTAAGTTTGTAGGCTTGAATGAGTTTGGAGTTTTGGTTTAGAGACAGTTCTTTAAATTATTTAAAGTACAATAGCTCTGCCCTTACATGAAGTGAGTAAAAGGAGATTGAAATAAGAATAGGACTTAGAATTGATATTACAGGATGACACAGAGTGGAGAACTGAGGAAGAAAAAGGAGTTTGAGAAAATAGATTTTGTTTTCATTTCCTAAAAGAGTGAATCCAGATGAAGTTGCCTAGATAAGGCTTAATTCCATAATCTATATTCAACATAGCAAACTGCTATTCTGTTGTGCTCAATATATAAATATTTATCACAGTAGATATCCCAAAATATGTAAAAATCTGTGGGGTTTGCCCTTTTTTAAGTAAACTGAACTGTGTTAGACTTTGTCAAATCTGCATGGCCTCTCTGTATTTCAGACATCAGCTGATATTTTGCTGTTCAGCGTCCTTTTGAAATTGTTGTGTTCCAACTGAGGCTGCATAGTGCTGAGCTCAATGATTTTGTCTGCTAATGTATGTAGAGATTGTGCTCATGTATTGAGAGTGTTGTAAGAGATGTTGATATGTAAAACTGTTTCCCCTGTGACCGTTGTGATGCTGCATGGATACTGGGAGAGATGGCAAAAGAGAGAAATCTAAATGATTAGATAATTTTACCATGGTATGTTTCTTATTAGGTTTCACTTAATACATGGCTATTCCTGATGTTGGCCAGCAGTCAAGCGGCAGATAAACTAGTACTGTAATTCTTGTATAACACAGAAGCTGCAAAACTTTGAAAATTCACTTCCCTGAAAATCATGGGGAATTCACCCCAAAACAAGACCACTGGGGAACTGATTACCTCAAAGTGCGGAGGAGGCTTTGACTTTTTTTCTTCTGTGAGTGTGTCATCTTCAATCAGTGATTCAGTAGCTGACCATGAGCCTGGAGTTGCGTGTTGCTATGGAAGGGGTGTCAGGCATGTGAATTTCAACATTACTGAAAGCATGGCTGAAGACTTTGAAATCTAGGGGCCACAAATTGGTGCAGGGCTTATTGATTATAGTTTTACGGGTTTTTTTCATTAACTTATTCCAGCTCTTTACGAGATTGTGAAATTAATCAGATAAAGGGTTATTTTTCCATGGTCACACAAGGCCTTCTTGATCACTTTGGAAGGTCCTAATACTTATTTGGCATAGAAAATGCCTCAGTTTTATGTAATGGAAATTTGATGTTTTGGCCCCAAGCCACCATTGACGTTAATGATGATGCAATTTCAATCGCTGTTCTGTGAGATCTGAGGGTTCTTGTATAATGCTGACTTAAGAACCATTTGACTCAGCACTTCATTAGGCGGGAAGATTTCCACAAGACCTCAACAGCCTGTGAATGTGGAAGAGTGAACAGAAGTTGGGAGATGTGCCATATCAAAGCTAGAGATTTCACAGAGGAGGAGATCACTGATGTGAGATGTGTATACCATGTTTTGTTGACACCTGTGGCAGAAGTTCTGTAGGGGCATGACTTAAAAGTTGGGAGGTAGATTGGGAATATTTTCAGTAAGCTTTATATAAGTTTTATGTAGGGGTCTATCTGAAATGCCCTTTCTGGTAAGGAATTATGGTAAACACTGAGATATGAGGAAAATCAAGGTATGATAATGAAGGTGATAGACTGAAAAAAAATCGAAGATATGCTTTATTAAATTATTTCCTTAAAAACATGCAGCTCTGTAACCTAGTTGTCATTTCAGTATTTTTAATGCAGCTTTAAATGTACATCTATGTGTTTATAAATATCACACAGAATTTTGTTTTATTAATTCTGTAACTTGTTACTCCATACCAGGTCTCTTCTTGCTCACAGTAACACTCTGAATGAATGAATTACTGTAGGTAAAAGAAACTGAAAAAGCAGCCTCCTCCTCAAGATCATATGCCAAAAATATGTTGCTAAAGGTTCTTTTCTTAATGTAAACTGTACAAGGAATAGTTTGCAAGTTCAAAAACATATTAGCAGCCAGTCTCAGTGGGACATGTAGCCTTGGTCACAGCGAAGCTGTTCTGTTTGCTCTCTCTTTAGTTTGTGGTTTTATCTCACAAGTTAATGACCAACTTTGGATTTTTTCACTAACTTCTGAACTGTAATGTCTAAAATTGAAATGCCTTCTAAAGACCAGTAGATACACTACAATTTTTCTTCATCTCATTTATTGGAATTCTGGATGGTAAATAAACCAGTAATGCAGGTTTTCACTAAGCCTTTTCTGAAAAGAATTATCTCTCATGTAAAATTGAGTTGTCTTCAGGCTTCATCATCCTGCAAAGAAAGGGATCCTTTCCTTTTGGAGTTAATGAAAGATGTTCATGTGTAAGAATTCAGAGTGTTTAAACTGCAGTTTCCCATGGAAAGAACTGAAGCTTAAATTGCCAATTACAAGAGAAAGGTGGTAAAACTGGGAATGTAAATTATATGGCTTCTTAGATTAGAAAAATGTTTCCACTCATAGCTTTAGCTAAATATTTACAAAAAAAACCCCCTGCACTGTAGAGTTCATAAAACAAAGTAAGATTTCACTGTTTGCATAAAAAGCAGTAGTAAGAAAGAAAATAAGTTACTGTTTTGTGTAGCTAGCAGATAATTATGTCTCTGACTCCAAAAGTAGAAATGATGTGAAAGAATGGAAAGGAAGTTACTGCTTCCTAATAACTGTTGCTGCTGCTGGATTATATATCCATTGCTGTCTTAAGATGTTGTGTAAGTGTCAAAAATAAAAGAGAATTTCAAGGTGTTTATAACAAATCTGGGCAAAAAGCATTTTTGAGCACTTTTTAGCCTGTTGCATACATTTCTCGTGATTTGCAACAACAACAACAAAAAAAGTTTATGATTCAGGGCTTCTTTGAATGGAGACTCAAAGGAAAGCTGGAGAACAAAATAGTATGTCAAACCAGTACACCAGAGTTAGAGTGTATATAGAATCATAGAATGGTTTGGTTTGGAAAGGACCTCAAAGATCATCTAGTTCCAGCCCCCATGCCATGGGTAGGGACACCTTCCACTAGATCAGGTTGCCCAAAGCCCCATCCAACCTAGCCTTGAACAATTCCAGGGGTAGGGCATTCATGACTTCTCTCAACCTGTTCCAGTGTCTCGCCACCCTCACAGTGAAGAATTTCTTTCTAATATCTATTCTTAATTTGCCTTCTTTCAGTTTAAATCCATTACCTCTTCCTTGTCTGTCACTACAAGCCCTTGTAAAAAGTCCCTCCTCATCTTTCCTGTGGGCCCCATTTAGGTATGGAAAGACTGCTATAAGGTTTCCCCAGAGCCTTCTCCTCCAGGCTGAACAAGCCCAACTCTCTCAGTCTGTCTTTATAGGAGAGTTGCTCCAGCCCTTTCATCATCTTCATGTTCCTCCTCGGGACTTGCTCCAACAAGTCCATGTCCTCTTTATGTTGGGAACCCCAGAGCTGGACTCAGCACTCCAGGTGGCCATCTCATGAGAGCAGAGTAGAAGTGGGGAATCACCTCCCTCGGTGTGCTGGCCGTGCTTCTTTTGATGCAGTCCAGGATATGTTTGGCCTTCTGAGTTGTGAGGTCGTGTTTTGCTTCTCATCAACCAACACTCCCAAGTCCTTCTCCTGCAGGTCTACTCTCAATCAATTCTCTGCTCAGCCTGTTATGTGTCCTTGGGATTGCCAAACCCTTGTGCCAAACTGGACATATTCTGTATTTCATGATGAATATTTGGTAATCTTGTTACTTAAATTTTGGTTACATATGTTTATTTGATTGATTTTTAAAGTATGAGTAGTTTTCATCACTACCTGTCCACCAGGAGGTTGAATTTCATTGGTGATGCAGGGAATGACAGTAAGACTTGGAAGCAAACAGAAGCAAAACATGAAGAATGTATTTCTTTCTGCTTTAAATAAAATGCAATGACAATTGTACATGAAAGGCTCTTTGCCCAGTGTGACACTTAAAGGAAAAGACTGTGTTGTTGTCTGTGTTTCTCAGTCTCTTAAGCTCACAAAAGTAGCCCAGACAGTTTGCTGACCTCTGATAGACCTTTAAGTCTCTGACTTGTCAGACAAGAGGGGCAGGACACTTAATTGGCATTCAGATCACAAGCAGCCACTGGGCTCTGCGCATAGCCAAGTACTGCTTTAGGATTTAGACAAAGCCACTCTGGCAAAACATCCCAGTTGTCAGGGTAGCTGGCGGTTTCCTAAAGAACTGTTACATAATGGAGAGACTGAGAAAAGCTTTAGGATGCAAATTTTTTAAAAAGTAAAAATTAAGAAAAAAAAAAAAAAAAAGAATGTGGCTGCAATTTGTGAAAAGAACACCCTCCCCCCCTCCGATGATCTCATTCATTGTTTCCTCCTTCTGTTTAACTTCTCAGGGTCATAAATGTAGTTTGCTGTTTAAAACTGTACTGATGTAACTCCAAAGGTATTTTGTGGAAGTGGGAAGGGGAATTAGCTGTAAGTATTTGAGAATCAACACTTAGAGATTTATTAGCTTTACTAGAGGTCAGCTATTTGCATTTCTTCTTCTTTGTGCTTAGTGTAATGTAAACTGGGAATTCGGCTATAGAGTGAATGTTTACATTTGAAACATCCTGTGGAACAGAAGTGAACGTTGTGTTTATTGCTACAGCTGCCTCCTCGGGTGAAATCGTGATCTAAAGTCTTGCTGGTCCCTGGCCAGAATTACAACCTGCCCCTATGTGCCGATCCCCTTGCACGATGCTAGGTTTTGACGTTTCCTGGTACTGTTCCTCCTCTACAAGTACCACAGTGACATCATCCCGGGTACTGCTCTGAAAGCCGCTTACAGCCCCTTCCTGCCCTGGGATATAAGAGGAGCAACTGCATTATATGGCATTGGGTTTGTTAAAGTGAGCACCACAAAGGCTACTTAAAAAGAGTTGCTGTGCTGCGCTTAGAGTAGTGTGGGGGACTCTAATCTCCGTCACAATGCGCTAGCTCTGCTATGGATATATTGGTGTAAGCAAATTTCATTTAGTCAGCCTTAGTTGCAAACACATTACAATGTTTTAGTTATAATGTGGCCCAGTTCAGCAAACTGCTTTTCAAAGTGTACTTATTTTAAACATTTGTACAAGTACTGCTGTCTCAACCCTTTTAAATACTGTTTAGCCACTAGACACTGCTTATTTGTTAAACAACTGACCAGCAAAGTACTTTCACCCAATCTGTTGAAGGATCTCAGAGAGCATGTGTGTTTTCTATAAGCATATGATCCTGTTAGTTTTGTTTTTGTTTTTGTTTTTTTTTTGGGGGGGGTGGTGGTTTTTGTTTGGTTTTTGGGGTTTGTTTTTAAGAAATTGGGAGGAATGGAGTGTGGCGGTGGTCAGAGAATACAATTTAGAACACGTATTCTTGGAGGGAGAGTTTATTTTTTCCAAAAGCTTGGTCTGTGAGGAAGGATGTTGTTTTGCCAAAAGCCTGTTGTTAGGTGTTTGAGTTATCCTTACAGAAACACTTAAATGTCATCAACTTCTTACCTAGAAAACCAAGACACTAAATTACGTTTTCTAGCTCGTCTGTAAGTATGCCTTTCACTATTGCAGCAAATAATTTAGAGGAGTAAAAGACAATGGAAAGTAATTCTGGGAAGTCTGAACCACTGATAATATTGTAACAGTATCGGTAATCATGCCCAAAACATGTTGGCAGTAGTCATGACCCAGTGTCTTACAGCTTACGAGGTGTTGCCAAAGTAGCCTGCCATTAATTTAGTTGTATTTCATTTGGTGTGTTGGTAGAGTAGTTCTTCCTTGTGGACAGGGTAGTTCATTGATCCCGGTAGCCTGGACAGTTACAACTTCAGGTGGTCATTCTTGTTTAAGCTTTAGTGCTCTGGAGTGTTTGATTTGATGATTGTATTGTCCGTGCCAAGTTGTTTCCAACAGCCTTTTTAATTGCTTCTGATAACTTTGTTCACTGCTAGTTGTTTCTGAAACTGAGGTGGTGTCTAAGTGCTCCCATTAGCTATGCCTTTTAGCTTGCTCTGTCACCTAGTCTATTAGCTGCAACTCCTCTGTTGCTTTCAATCTTCTCTAATGGCATCCCGGAGTGTGTCATTTTTGCAATAGACAGTCAGGTACACCACCTCTATGAAGTCCTTGTCACTAAAGGGGAACTTTCCGAAGAGATTTTCCTTTCCTTACCAACAATTAAAGAAACTCTCACCTCATAAAAACCTTTGCTGTCTAAACTTTAATCAAAGCTTACAGGCTACAACTGTGGGCTACATATTTCACGTGGAGAATACTGAACACAGTTAGTTTCCTTTCATCAGCGTATTAATAAATACTATAATTTCTCTGGCATTGCAAGTTAGTAGATCTTAACAGGAAGACTTCAAAATAATATGATAAATATATGCAATGACTGTGTAGGTGTGATGCTTTGGCTCATGCTAGGCACTTTTTCACTCCTGATGGACGCAAGCTAACAAATTACTCTTTTAAGAATCCTGAAAGAAAAGGCTGATTGTCCCCTTCAGACTTCTCCCTGCTTGCTTACTTGAACTTTTGGAAGAAGCGACTGGTCTATCTTCAAGATCCTCAGTCTGCCTGAGGAAATCCAGCAGCCAGATCTGACCTTCTTGAATGTAATGCATGTGTAACCACTATATAGTGTTTTGCAGGAAGAATAGAGTCTTAAAGCAATAGTCTGGTATGCCACTTGCTAGGAATGTTAGCCAGGAAAGTTAGCTTGATGCATAAATTTCTGTCCTTTTCATCTTTCCATCTCTTTTTTTTAGGAAGATGTCACCTTTTGTCTAAGCACATGCAAAAAAATGAAAAATCTGGATGCAGCATTCATGGAAAAGGGGTTTTTAAGAGAAAAGTGTAGTGAAGTGCAGTGAATCAGAGGTTACTGTAATGCTATAAAACTCAGAATGGTCTCATGTTAAAATTAATTTTCTTTCTTCTCTGGAACACATGGCTGATTAGTATATATCTATATTTTTCTTTTCTTTTTTTTTTTTAAAAATTGATGCACTTAAGACTTAAGCATATGCATGCTTAAACATATGCCCCATAATAAAGTGAATGTAAACATACAACTGTGGTTTTTGGGATACTGCTAGTTTGTAAAACTTTAATAATCTTATCAAATAATGTATATTTCTTTGCAAATGGTGATAGCATGTACTCTTTTACTTTGATAGTTTTTACCTGAAATGCAGAAACAGTACATGCTTGTGTGTGTAAATAGGGTACCAGGCTCTAAACTCCTCCTTATGTTGGAATTCAGTGCAGTATTTCTCCTCAGTAGTCGCCTTTGAATCTCACAGTCTTAAATAAACAAACAGAAAGCGGATGTATCCACATGTAACTTTATGTGTGGTAATGATATCAATGGGTAGCAAATGCCCTTATAGTCATATTTTCTGTTTAGCATCTAGCTGACTTGTTTGATAATAAAGTAACTGAACCGTATTTGTATATCTACTTGGAGCTGTTTAAGTCTTTCACAGCTGTTTGTTCCCTCCTTCCAGCCCCTTCCTGTGTGTCAGTAGGAGCTACTGCTCCCATCAGAAATTCTGTAATAAGCTAATAATTCTTTGTCTATTTTACTACAAAATCAGAAGAGTTAGCTTAAACAAGTATCTTTTCATGTGACAAGACAGAGAGGTGATGATACACATAGATCAGCTAAACTAATGTCTGGCTCTGTCTAGAAGGGGGAAGAAGGGGTATGCTAACTGTGACCTTTGCATATACATTTCAGCTTACATCTTTTGGTGTAGCAGCAGCGCTCATAGAAGTGAGCAGTGTTGGGTTAGGGAATTAAACTGACATAAAAAAAAATTATACCAAAACCAAAGGTCTAGCTCATTGAATTACTATATTGCAAGTCAAATGAATGGTAGTATTGATGCTATGCAGGGTTTGCATTTTTTTTTCAGTGGCTGGGTGCTGCTGTGTTGTGAAATTTGGTTTGGAATTATGTTGTGAGAGCTAGGAATGCAACATCACAAAGACAGCTCTAATACAAGACAGCATTTTGTAACTGTTAGTGTACAGTAAAAGCTTCAGGTAGCTCTGACTGGTGTTTCTTCATATTTGAATATGAAAGCTGTAGATACAGTAATTTTTATTATTATTATTGTTTGCTATATTTTTCTGTTTCTTAAAAAAGAGGCAGCAGAGAAAAATGTCCATGTCATTGTGGGCATTGTCTGTTCCATTGAAAGCTTCACTACATACATCTTTGTCATAACAGCTGATGGAGAGAATGAGAGTAACTATTGGCTTGTTACCCTCTTGGCTTCTCAAAGGATGGTGTCTCTGTGAAAGCCCAGAAACTAGCTTTGCCTTGAATTTTCTAGACATACGATGCTCCCTGCATTTCTGTGGGAGATCTCATAATATTACAACCTTTTATTATTCTTTCTGGTCATTCTTTTGGTCTCTTAGGGAAAAACTGCTATGAATACAGTGTGTATTGCTTGGCTGGCCCAACAGAACTTAAGATTTAATTTAATTCCCATCTGAGCAGAAGTCGGTGGGGAAAAAAGTAGTGGCCATTATTAAGAATGTACAGAGCTCTGTATATCACCCAGCGTGGACATCCACAAAAACCAGAACTCCTCTATTACAGGTGGAAAAAGCATTAGAGGAACCTTAGGTATATTTTGATACTTGTGGAGGATGACAAATTAACCTGTTAACAGGTTTAGGCAGTCTCCTAGTCTTGGAAAGGTGCTGTATCACAATCTTTCCTATGCTGATCAGAGATTTTTGTTCATGTTTCACCCAAGGTGAAAGAGCCTCTTCCTTTCCATCACCTGTAGCCTGTCTTTCTTCTAGTACTGTGTATTTATAATTTTTATTGCTTCGTTCTAGCTGTGTTCTTACTCACCGGGCAGTCCCAGTCTTTGCCTGCTAAGCTTTTCATTTGTGAAAAATCTCTTTGCTCAGAAGGTGATGAATATGAAATGACTCAGTTCATCAGTGGTTAAAGTCTGGCAATTCACAGCGCTGGAGAATTGGATTTTGGCTATCTAGGCAACACTGCCAAGCTTATAAAGTTAGCATATTAGGGTTTACTTTTGGAGAAAAGGCCAGTTCCTTTTGAACTCGCCTACAGAACATCACTGTGGTGGAGCAATTGGAACTGCTGAAAACCAAGAGCTGTGTAGATTCCACAAAAGACTGAGTGAGAATAGAAGAAAACCCACTGGAATACGTAATTTTGTTAAGAATAAAACATAATGTAGAGGTGCTTTGTATGTATTTTGTATTAAACAGAAGGAAGCACGTGCATTCTGACCAAATAATTTTAAAAAACGTTTACTTGGAAGTGTATTAGAATGATTAGCTGTGTACAAGGAGGAATTTTCACCACCCGTTGTCTGATAAAACTAGAAGTAATGTTCTTGTTATTAAAATTAAATAATTTTACTTCCTGAGGACATTTCTGTAAAAAAGGGAAATCCTGAACATTGAAGGCTTACTATTTTTATGGTGCTGTTTTGGCAGTTGTCCTTGTTTGCTTGTTCACGATGAGTGTTAGATGAGTGACCTGACATTTGTAGGGCTGTTAAGTTATTTAATGCAAACATCATCTTATAACTGTTAGCACTTCAGTGGTAAGTATAAACTTCTCATAGTGCATACTGAGCTGAGAGAATAGCAAACTTTAAACAGGAGGCTAGAACCTTAGCTTCACTTGAGTTTACAGATTGCAACCAACACAATACTGAACAGGTACAGGAAAAAAACCCAAAGTGTAGGAAAACAGCTAATTATAGTAATTGCAGCTGGTTTCAAAGTACTTCTAACAGTTTGTGCATAATGCTTACTTGAAAGCATCAAATGGGCGCTAGTTGTGAAATAGAACACCTGTTTGTTGTTGAGCATGTGTTTATGCAGATGATTTTTGTTGTCAAAGCACCTTGATGTAGAGTAGTCCTGTTTACATTTACATTCTCCCCAAAGGATTAACAGTGTTCTCTCAATAAATTTGCAGTCTATTCTCCTCTCAAAGGCTGCTGTTTGGAGGGTGGTGTGAACAAGGCAACAAGTGCTTGCTAATCACTTGAATATACATAATTAGCGACAGTCTGGTGCACTGGAGTCTTTGTACAACCATAACAATACTGATTGGCAGCAGCAGATAACAATAGTTGTGGCAAGGTGCTATTTGTTGAATATTTGAAGGTGTTTTTCTTTTTTATTTGCAGTGGGCATTTTGAGTTAATTATGCCATTATTCTGGAACACTCTTACTGTGTTGTGTTAATGTCAGAGTTAAAGATCGGTCATGTGGCCTGGTGTACAGAAAGGAATAAGACCTTTAGTAAATCCTTTGCTTCTTTTGAGACTAAGCTGGTTTCTCTTTTTTTATTCCCTCATAATGTTATGAGACTAAGCTGGATTCCATTTTTTTTCCTTCCTATTTTTATATAACCCAAAGTCAGACTAGAAGGTATGTCTAAAAATCTGGGAGATGAATGTATGTGATGATAACTCTCGTATTCTGCAGCAATCAGTTTTGTGACTGGCTCTATTTGACAGGTTCAGTACTTTAGGAAACAAATAGAAAATAAGTGATAATAAAATTTATGGATAGCATAAAAGAAAATTATCTCAGTTGCTTTTAATATATTTTATGTTCAAGCAAAATGTGGTTTAATATGTCAAAATGCTTGACATTAGTTTAAGGGAAAATACTAGAACGAGTAGACTGTTTATGAACATCTAGAAAAGGAGATGAGTCTCTGGATTTGTCAAGGTTAAATTGTATCAAACTCTTCACAGTTCCTTTTATTGACAAGGTAGCAGTCTTGTGTATAGGAGAGAAGTTTTGAATGTTGTATTTTGGATTTAGTCAAGCTTCTGATACTCTGAATAACATTTTCAGAAGGAAGCGAGAGACACATTGGTTAGATGAAACAACTCTGAGGGTTTTTTCTAGAAGCAAAATGTTAGAAAACTGTGCTGAGTAATTATGAAAGTTTTGGTGTCAAAATGGAAGTAAATATAGAGTAGAATTTTCTTCTGCCTAGGTGGTACTTTTGTTAGTAAGATGAGTAATGGAAAAGAGAATGGTTATTAATGTTTTGAGGTGCCTTCAAAATGAAAGGGACTGAAGGTGTGCTGGAGGATGGGATTAGAATTCAGAATGGTATCAGTAATGTGGAGACATGTACTCTAGAATTATCTACTTTACAAGTAAATGAACGGAGAATGAATGGCAAGGTAAGTAGCCCTTCAGAAAGAAGACCAGTAGGTTACCATGGGTCAGAAACTGGATATTATTTATATTATGCTGTTGTGGAGAAGACAAACATAGGCACATATAAACAGTAATATAGCCTGTAAGATGCATCCTTCTGTTCAGATGAGCAGTTAAGGTCTTGGCTGGACAATTGCATCCATTTCTGGGTGCTGCAGTTCAAGATTATATAAAGACTATAAACAGAGACCGGCAATGAGACTGATCAGAAATTTAGGGAAATAAGTACATATGAAAAGAGAAGTCATAATACAGTCTTTTTGTCATGCCTACTGGAGAGCAGAGAGGAAATTATGGTTTTAAATTATTGTAAGGCAGTTGGGTTACAAAGTGGGAAAACTTTTCAAGTAAGACTAACATAAGAAATAGCCAACTGACTTGTACCAGTGGCCCATCAAGCCTGGTATTCTGTCTGCAGCAGTGTCAGAAGAGATGCTGTTAGAGAGAGCTTGCAAGCTTGGCACTTTTATTGCCTTTCATTCCACTTGCACTTTCCCAGGGTCCAGAACTGTTGTATTAGTTGGTAGTTGGTGTATCTCTGTGATATCCTTCTAGTATCCATTTATGGTCCTGTTTCATCAGGGTAACTATTATATTGTGGTATTTGGTGAACAGCAGCAGTTCTGCACTTTCTGACTACCCTCATGATTTTGTAAATGTCAACCATCTTCTCTCCAAACTAAAGAACCCCCATTTTTTCATGCTCTCTTAGAAAAGGATCTTGCTCCATCCCCTGGATTGTTTTGGTTGTCCTCTGTATTTTCTCATAATTCCACTACTTTCTTCCTGAGATGTGAAGATGAGACTGCACAGGGTAATGAAAATGTGGGCACAGCAGTATTTTCTGTATCAGCAAAATTATGTCCTTTCTCTTGTTCTCAGTATCCTTTCTGACATGCCCAACATTTTGTCAGGTTTTTTTTGGCTGCTGCTGTACATGAACATATGATTTCATAGAGCTGTCAGTGGTGAATGCTGGACTCAAAGAAACTATAATTTGTGGTTCTAAGGTAAACATTGTGAGACTTTATTTTATTTTATTTTTCCTAGATACATCACCTCACATTTATATAGGTGATGTTCATTTGACATCTTTGCCGACTCAATTTTGTGAGATCCTTCTGGTTTTCTGTGCCGAGACGTGGTGTTTGACTATCCACAGCAGTGTAGTATCACCCATAAACTGTGAGATTTCATGGATTGCACCACTGTCCAGGTCACTGATGGTGTCATATAGAAATGATGCCAGCATGGATCCCTGAGGGACCCTCCTCACTCTCTTATGCTGTAAAGTGAGCATTAAGGCTTATGTTTTGTTTCCTTTTTTTACTCACCTGTATAAGACTGTATAAGAACCTCTTCAATCCTGTGGCAACTTAATTCCTTTAATTGTTTTTGGGGGGAACATTGACAAACACCTTTGCCCTCATGTTTATTGTCCCCCTCAAAGAAATCCATCAGGTTAATGAGGCAGGCTTTCCTTTTACAGCAGCCATGATGTCTTTTTCTCAACAGATCCATGTCATCTCATGTTCTCTGTGATCTTATTTATTACAGAATCTAGTGACTTGCCAGAAGCAGGAGTCATACTCACAGATATTTTATGGGACCCCTTCTAGAATCTCTTTTTTGTTTGAAGTTGTGTTACCAATCCCTAAGTCTTCTGGTTATTTGTAGTGATGGGTTGTACCAGCTCCTCTGTGCCTTCACATTTGAGTTCCTTCAGCACCCCTGGATGGCTGTCATCCAGTCTTGGTGACTTACTGACATTTAATAATTGCTACATGTTTACATTAAATAATCTACCTTTCACTTGTCCACTACAGGGAACGGTCTGGATTTGAGTACCTTTCCAGTGTGTTTAGCAATAAAGACTATGGTGAATAATTCATTGTGCTTCTCTGCAATTGCCTTACTATCCTTGAGTTCCCTTTCTGTGCTTCTGTTATTGAGCAATCCCACTGATTTCTTGTCTGGCTTTCTGGTTTCCATGATGGACATCACTTGCAAGTAGCCTTAAATTCTTTTCGAGTTCTTTTAACTTTGTGTTTACATTGTCCTGACGTATTTTAAAAGCCATTTTCTTACAGTATTTTTAATAGTGTTCCACCTGTTTGTGATGTCTTTTGAACGGGTCTTTTTTTTTTTTTTTTTTTGTTTTTGTTTTAAATTTTAGCTGTATTTTTTGTTGATGTGGACTATTTGTGTGTCAGATGTACTTGGTCAGCTTTCTTACACTCCAGTGCTAAATGTAATCATGACAAATTGAGATGGATTCCTGGGAGATGGAGAAATCTTCTACTAGAGAAATAGTATAATAGCTAATAGTAGTTAAAAGTAGTAATAGTAGTTTTCATCCCTTTTGCAGACCCAGAATGATCTGTGAACTGCTTTGGAAGAATACAAAAGGCTACTGAAAAGAAAGCAGCCAACGTGTCCAATGGCACTTCTCTTGTTATTTAGGACTCTGTTCCCGATGGAAAATTTTAGGGTCCTGTCACGGTTTAGGGTCAGGGTGACCCCTTAGACCAGTAACAGACGGTCTCTGTTAACTCCCCTCCCTTCCCAAAAGGAAAGAGAAAGGGAATAAGGGAGAGAGACTGAGCGATTAGAAAAGGAAACTAGAACAGCTTTAATGAAAATTAAAATAATTAAAAAAATGGAATATATACAAATATATACAAAACCAGTATCGAACCCAACCCCCTGACGGTAATTGCATCACTGTCACCACTGATGCTGTGGAAGAGGCACCAAGGGAGTCCCAGCCTGGGCCCCGCAGCAGATGGGAGCTGTGTTCCGGAGCTTGATTCTGGTAGTGGATTCAGGAACACACCGATTGGGATCGAAGGCAGAATGGACAGAGTCCTCCTTGGATGCTCTAAGGAAGGAACTGAAAGAGGACCTGAGCCAAGCCAAGCAAAGCTGGCAAAGTGTGGTCCAAGAGGGGAGAAGAGCCCGGAAGCCCCAGGGAGAGAGTGAGTGAGCAAGCAAGCAAGCTATAGACCCTCCAGATTCCTCTGTTTTGTACCAAATATGACATATACAGAATGGAATACCTCGTTGGTCAGTTTGGGGTCACCTGCCCTGTCCGCTCCTCCCTGCAGGTGCGGCCTTTCACTTTCCTGCACCCCCCGGTGTAGTACCCAAGATCCAGCAGTGGCCTTGGTCTGCACACCAATCCTTGGTAGTAACTCTAAACGTGGGGTGTTGTCACTGCCAGCAGCAGACACTGCCTGTGCAAACAGGCTGCTGACTTCAGCCAGTGCAGTTAGAAGAACTGAGCTGAGAAGTAAAATCACTGAACAGAATTATTTCTCACTCAAACCAGGACAAAGGTACACAGATTTATGTATTTTTCTGCTTCCCTCTACTGTTCTGTGTTTCAAGGAAGGTTTATTTCCTTACAGTGGGTTCTCATTGTTGAAAATGTCAAAAAATAATCTTTTACTTATATCCTTCCAATGGGAAATTGACTCTAGCAGTACGACGTTGCTTCTGATTATCTCCAGAGCTGTACTACCTTCAATGTGCTTATGTTTAAAATTCCTTTAGATTAAAGATTTTTCTTTAGTTAAACAGTTGTGCCTGAGTCAGTTGCTTGGGAATTTTCATGGATTACTTCTTTCAGGAGCACATTACCTCAACTGTCCTTCAAAGGAAGATGTTCTTGTAACTTGTATCTGTATTCTTGACTCTCACTTGGGTGAAAGCAAGAAAATGCCACAATTTAGATTTCTGCCCTACTACAGCAATAAAAAGTGTAGTCAGTACTAGAATCTTCAGTTCTTCTTCCTGTGGTTAGGAAGGAAAACAGTCAAGAAGGAGGCAAGGTATTTTATTCTGGAGGAGGAGAAATTGTGTTAAAATTATTCTAAACAAGATTCTTCTATACCTGTTAAAAATCTAGATCCACGTTGAATTTAATACCTCATCATGCCTGTGTAACTTCAAATTAGTTAGTCTCAGTTAAAGGAACATGTTCTAATGAAAATGTAACTGCATCAGTTTTAGAGATTTATGTGTGTGCTTTTTTTACAATTCACAAAGTATTACCATATTGAATTCCCTCCGGACTTCCTTTTAAAACAAGCAAACAAATGTATTCTGTAGCTAAAGATATTAAAATCAAAGCAGTAGAGGATTGTTTTCAAGTAAACTATTGAGAGGGAAATATTGAGTACACTTTTTTTTTTTTTTAACTCAGACAAATTTACAGCTCTTTTTCAACTGTTTAAGGGGCCAATCTTGAAATCTTTGTTGTGGAGTGAAAGCTTAGCTTTGTATTATTTTTTTTTCAGTATTATTGTTGGACTCTGTGTATGAAATGCTTGATGATAATGTTTGATGAAATGTTTGAAAGGCTTGATGGGGCTCTGAGCAACCTGCCCTAGGTAGAGATGTCCCTACTTGTGTAGGGAGGTTGGACAGGATCACCTCCAGAGGTCCCTTCCAGCCTAAAACATTCTATGATTCTTTGTTTATTAATTTCTATTGGTCATAAATTATTTTACAATATAGATCTATAACATTTCTTCTATCATTGTGATTACATCCCAATACCTTTGTTATACCGAAGGAATTACTTTAAAATATCATGAAGACATTCATATTTGATTTTAGGAAAAAATACTCATCTGGCTTAGTTGAGATGAGCAAATTCCAGTATCAGAACTTTGAAATGACATGTTTATGAGTATGTGATAAAGAAGTAGATGCAGTTTTGCATGATAAACTGTGTTCTTTATTTTGGTTCAAAATATAGAATAGTATTGTAAATATTTTAAAATTAGTAGGACTGAGAGTACTTATAGAGGAACAGAGGCCTGCTTGAAGAAAAGAAAAACCCTTCTTTTTTTGTACATTTTTTTTTGTTGTCTTTGTCCTATCAGCATTTTGAAAAACATGTGTAAGGATGTATTGATGGTTTTCCTGATAGTATTGATTTGCCTACTCTTACTTGTTTAGCCCATATGATTTTGAGTACTATGTACCTGCACAACATTAGTAATACATTACAGTGTTCCTTCAACTTCCAGGCCACACAGAATGCTATAAACTGTGGTATAAAAACGTGATATTTTAAGAATGGCTCTTTATTGTTGGGGAATACTTTTGGAGTGTATGTTTCCCATCTTTCCAGTATTTTTCTTTAACTGTTGAAAATCTTTAGGAATGAAATCTATTACATACATTACTCTGCAGAGTACACTGATTCAGTTGACTAATAAGTTGATTAACTTCCTTGCTTTGCCCTTTCAGGATACTTCTAAATTCTGTACTTTGTAAAAAACTTAACTGATAATTATCTGTATAATAAAATTAGACTCTAAAACTTGTTTAGATTATTTCTCCACCCCAGAATTCTGAATCTCTTTTCTGCTTGGCAGGTTTTTTTTTTCCATAGCTCTTACTTCAGTTCATCAGGCAAAAGAGAACTAAATGGTTTGTTGTAATTGCACAAGTGCCATTACCGTCTAGAAAAAAGACAGAGGATTTACAACCTACCTAATGAAAAATAGTTGAATATTGTTATAAACTTTGCAATTTTTATCCTGGTTGTGTCCTGTTTTATAAATTCTCAGTAAATGAGAGAATGTTCCTCGGCCTAAAGTTATGATAAAGGCACTGTATTTCTTTGGGTATAGAACGTGCCTAGAAGCAGTGTAAAGTCTAAAACAATAAACTAGTAATTCAGAATTTCAAGGCTCCTCCTGGAAATGCTTTGCAAAAGAGTCAAATCAACAGTCAGATATAAAATGTGTTCACTGCCGAGTTAACCCAATATACAGCAGCAAGAGTCGTACAACTTTCAGCATAAATAGGTCACTAACGTGTTTCAGATATTAATTGATATAAGGTTGTGTCTGTTACACATTCGGATCTGCATTTGAATACACTTTTTTGTTTAATCTTTGGTTGTATTTGTTAACAATTTTCTAATATTATTTTATTACGGAAAAATCCATGGCAACTTTGTTGTTCAGTTTTTAAATAAAGACGTACCAGCAAATTTATAGCTCTAATTCTCACTGTAACTACAGCACCCTCATGTATGCCATCAAAAATGTTATGCACAAAATGGCTTTCTTTGTGCCAAAGCTATTTCTGCAGCAATTCCAATGACTTTATAGCATGGATTTAATAACCGTAAATCATAAATAGTGCACATGTTGGAAGCTTTTTATCATAATCTTCCACCATATTTCTTCTTTACTTTTTTTACTTAATAACTCTAATCTTCCTGTTCTGTCAATTGCAAACAGAGTTTATTCTACAATAGTGAACCAACTAAATAATTAGCTGAAAATAATGCTGTAATCTCACTGACTTAGGTTTTTCTATTAGAATTTTAAAGTTTGCTTCAGTATCTTTAGCATATATCAGAGTGTATGAATTCACTTCTAACATACATTTTATATCTAAATGTACATTCTTCATTCAAAACTAGCATGTATGTTTGATGACAACTCTGATAGGTGCTATAATAGAATACTTTTGAAGAATGACTCGTCATATGTCATGTTAAACTGAGGGGAACTGAGTCTGTCAAACAGAACTGTTGCTACTTGTTTCTAGCTGGTCATTTTACTTTTAAGTTAGTATTTGGAATGAGTATCAAGAATATGTTGTTGGAAATAAGCACTAGAGAAAATAATTTTTTGTCATATTGTCAGTTTATCAACTCAGATTCAAATTGGGGCACTTTTTTAACAGAAATTAATAAATCTGCTGCTGAGAAGCATCCTGAGGTTTTAGAATTTTCTAAGACTTTGCTACTGAGCTACTGAATTGGTCTCTTTCATACAGAAAATGACAACAGTCTATTTGCATAGGTATAAATGTAGGGCTAATGGGAGGTTATAACAGAAATTTCTGGAGTGTGTTTGCTATTTCTAGACATGAACAAGTGATCTGAAAGTTGATCTTTGAGTCCATCAAAACAAATAGAGCTCTTAAAAAATCAATGTCATTAGGTCATTATTTATGAAAGAGACCACAAAACAGACATAAAAGCATAAATTAAATAAATTTTGGTTTTGTTTCTGTTTTGTTTGGGTGGTTTTTTTTTGTTTGTTTGTTTTGGGTTTTTTTGTTTGTTTTTGTTTTGTTTGTTTGTTTGGGTTTTTTTATGAAGATCTACTTAGGAGTGCTTGTTTCCTATCCAAATCTTTCAAGTAATGCGTGGGAAAGTTCCCATAAATCAAGGCATTTATTTATTCTTTCCCCAATTTTATAATATGTAAGGCACTTCTTAAAGGCAGACTTAGTTGCTTAGTCTGTATAGCTCTTGTGTTTGAGTTGGAAATTAAGCAGTCATTGGTACAGAAAGAAGGTTACTATAGATGTCACCACCAAGGATTGGTGCTTAAACAGGGAAAGTAGGAGCAATTGAAATACCTACAAAATAATGAACCTCCTTGTCATGCAGGTATTTCATTTTTATACAGGGTGCCTTAAGAATTAAAAATAAATAAAGAAGAATGCAGATATAATGAACAAAAATGAAACATTCTATTTAAATCATACTGCAGTTTCTGTTTTCCGTGAAGTCTTTGCTTATACAAATATATGCTGCCAAAAGGCTCAGTTTAGTGGGAAGTTTGTTTAGTAGGTTCAGAAGAAAGTAATACACAATTTAAAAAGTATAACTGTCAGGAAGAAGTTGACTTCTAGTTGTTTACAGTGTTGACTTTTTAATTACATTTTGAAAAGTCCACACACTGTAAATAGCTGTCATAACTCTTACACTGTTCTGTGCTATGTGAGCGATGTAGATTTCTTACAGGTGTAAACTAGGTTGTGGTAGTGACAGATTAAGCACATTATTGGTTCTGTTGGTTGTTTCTTTGGGGTTTTTTTATGTATCTACCCTACCATTTCATAATTCTCATCTACTTGATATTTTAGCAGTAAAAATAAAAAATAATATTAAAAAAAGCTCCACATTGTTGTTACCGATTTCCTTGTCTATATTTAATTTATAAATGATCACATTTTCTGTATTTCTATTTTGATGATTGGTAGCTTTTGTTGTAAAACCAAAAAGCACTGTAACTTGATGGAGTAAGGCAGGCACAATACAGAAACAAACTCCTTAACCTTTGCTTGAGGGCTTTCCCAAGCTTTCTTGAAACAGTAAATAAAACTAGCCATTTTACAGAGCATTTGAATTAAATAGCCAAATTCTGCCTTTTTTTTTTTTAGCTGTTGTTCCAGGCTCTGAGGGTGATATTTTATCCAGTAAGATGCCGACAGCCTTATAGAACTTTACCTTGTGATTTTTCATTGTGGCTGTAGTTACTGGCAATGACTAATAACAAAGCTTTCAGTTCAAAAACTGTCTGCAAAGTGCTGTTACTTATAAAGTATTTAAGGAGAAACATGCCCCTATCCCCCAAGAAATGTTTACATTCTGGCAAAGATCACATACTAAATACATAGATTTGTTTTTATAAGCCCATAGCAGTTGTTGGTTTGCTTTTTCTAGTGACTGTGATATTGCTAGCAGTCCTGTTTTTGTAAAATGCCAGTTCACCGGTTCAGTCAAAGTCTACTTGATGCTTTTCAGTTCAAAGGAAAGTTACTAAATTACTGGAAAAACTTAAGGCAAAACCAGTATCTGGGTATTTTCCTGATATTTCTCAGTGGCTTGAAATAAAAATTGGAGGAAGTGGTAGAGGGAGAAGTACAGAATGCTGCTGCATACTATTTTTTTTTTTTTTTTCCTCTGGTAACTGAAGGTTAAATGAGTAGCAAGCAGAATGCCTTAAACAAGATTGGTATATTGATTAAAACGCTGATTTAACAGCTCGCTTTCTCCCTTTGGAAACCTGGAAAAGATAAGCCAGCTGCTGTCTAAGAGTGCTGAGTGTCCACTGAGAGTACACTATCTATCATCACAATATGGTGATGAGAGGTGTTTTATGTTTGTGTTAATTTCCCCCACTAAATCAGTAATTATTACAATCCTGTCCCTGCTGTTTACCCTGCAGCTGTTTTTCCATTTGTCGAGAGAGCGGGTGTTCTCAGAGGACCGCACACGCTTCTATGGTGCAGAAATTGTCTCTGCCTTGGACTATCTGCATTCTGGGAAGATTGTGTACCGTGATCTCAAGGTAAAAAAAAATAAAAAATAATATAAAAAAAAGTAATCAAATTTTTGTTTTTACAGAGACTATTGGGACAAACACAAAGTAATTATAAAGTTGCACTATTCAGAGTTAATGGGGGTGAAAAAAAAAAAATCTCTGTTTGGTTTAAAGTTCCGTGTGTGCTAAAGGAAGTTGTTTGATAGAGTAATTTATAGATTGGTGCACTATTTGACTTTAATTTGATTTTAAAAAAAGAGAAACAGCATACCTCAGTAACAGCACTTGAAGGAGATCTAAACTTCTGATCTGTTTCTATTTACCCCATTACTTAAAACTTAACTTGGATTAACAAAATTCTCAAATATAATTCTCAGTGTCCCCAAACAAGGGAAATGGGGAATTGGGACAGTGCAACTTCATTCTGTTTACCTCACCAAAGAGTCATATTCTTGTATGGTTTGAAAACATTAAAACCAATTCAGAGTATTTCAATAGGAAAAGAATTTCAGCCTTAATTTAAAAAGTATTATGTCTTTTTTATCATGGGAAAGATCCATAAGATTGGAATGTAGTTTGTCTTGGATTTGCCTGAGTATACAGTTGTGTATCCTCGGTTGCCTGAAGCTCCAGGTACTTTGTGACACAGTAAACCAACGTTCTGTGGAAAATAAACTCTGATTTCAACAGGAGCCTCTTTCTAATTTATGTGGGTGGAACTTCTAAATTGAACAACAAGAATGCTTCATCTGTGTGCCAAGCCTTTAATTTCTTGTACGGAAAATTGTGCTTTCCCATTATACATGTGCAGTAGCGGAGTTCATTCATGGACTCCTTTGTATAGAAACCGAGGAGAAGGAGGCAATGATGGGCAAGTTCTGCTCAGGGAGGCAGACAAAAGCAAAATACTGGGTTGCCTATTAGTAGCAGAATCTGTTGTAATAACATAAAATGATGTACCTCTTGGAAAAAAATATGGAATTGTCTGGTCAAGGAATGATAGGTCATTATTTTTTTATTTGAATTCTAAATAATAAGGAAAGAGGAACTTGACATAATTAATCTTCTATTGCTGGTGTCACCTACTTTGCATCTTTTTTGTATGACAGACTCAAAAGAGAAATATATACCTTTGAGTTGTATTTCAAGCTTTATGCAGACTTAGGAGGACAGGGCTGTGATTATTCTTTGTTGGTATTTTCATTACACACCTTATAATTAGCAAAAAGACACCCATTTTCTCTTGAGAAAAGTTGTTCAGAAGTGTGTTTTACTTGTTTTTACTTCTGTCTTTAAAGTATTGCTGATAAAAAAACTTTTGGGAAGGTGATGCTGGCTGTGAGATAGTCCACAGTAAATACTGTAGTAGTTTTTATTCCCTTTCTTTAAATACTTCATAACAGCTATATTCTGTTTTCACATTTCCAAGAAGTATCACATTTAAAAAGCAATGCAAAGTGTGCAGAGACACACAGTTCAAGAACAGTGCCCTTTGCAAGTACACAGGGAGAATTTTACCCCAGGGTTTTGTTTTTATCAGTAGTCTCTCTACCCTCACTTTTGTCTGTTGCTGAGAAGGTTGTGAAGGATGCAGGTATTTAAAGGATTTATAGATATGTGCTGTTTCATGACAGTATAGTAAGTAAAATGCATCTTGATGAAAGATAGTCTTGTTATAGCAAAGGAAACCTATAAAGTCTTACCAAATGACATTCATGATTGTAACCCTGAATAACTTGACATATCTTGAGAATATTTAGAAAATTACTTTGCTTTTGCTCTATGGAAGATGTAACAAACTTGTAAAACTTCAGAATGAAAGGTCATGCTTTGATTAAACTGGGGTTTACTACAGTAAGCTATATTAAAGTATTAAATAATTATTTAAATTGTATAACAGTGAACACTGTTAAATGCTGTAATGTAAGAGATACTGTATTTTTTTTTAATTTGCAAACAAGTTACATTCTATTGGAAGCAATAACTGTATCTTTTTTACAAAACTGAGGTAATGCATCCGCCTGTCCTGTTAAGAAATACTAAGGGAACGTTTTTTTCCCCAACACACAGTTAGAAAATCTGATGTTGGATAAAGATGGACACATAAAAATTACGGATTTTGGACTTTGCAAAGAAGGAATCACAGACGCAGCAACTATGAAAACATTCTGTGGTACTCCAGAATACCTGGCACCCGAGGTACAACTTAGAATATATTCTTGTAGTAGAGTATAAATTTTGTTTGTTTGGTTGGTTTTTAATTATTATTTATTTAATTTATTTTAGTCTGTGATGTTTGTATGTGGAAAACTGTTCATTATAGTAAAGAGCTGTCAATCTGCTGATTTATACCATGAAGTTGTTATTCAGAATTGTATGTGCTGCTTTTCCTTGTGGTGCTTGTATGTACACTGATGCTGTGCTTAGTGCTTAAAAAGTCCTCTAATGTGCATTTTCCTTTCCATGTTTGCCTTCCTTTGTTAAAGTTTTTATCTTTGGATGATTTCTTCAAAAATAATCTTCCATCTGTCTGTCACTTGGAACATATGATCCTGCTTAACCGAGCTGTGTAACTAGCATTTATATAGCCTTAGTGGAGGCGAGGGGAAATAGGAAGGTACTGAGATTGCTGGGTTTCATCTGAACTCCCCAGTTGCAGGGAGAGAGTGTTGAAATTTTAGATGTTTCTGCCTAAACCAGTTCAATGTATCAACCTTGGAAATGCTTGAGGTGGGCACCAAAACCTGTCTGTTTTCTAGTATGTAAGTACAAGTGCCATCCCAGAATATGCTACCCTATCTTGGGGGGTTGGAGTAGATGACATTTAAAGGTCCCTTCCAGCCAAAACCATTCTATGATCTTTGCTATTAGCTAGCACTCAGAGTGCCAAACATCACACTTTTTAAGGACTGATAAAAGGGTGGACATGAGGATGTTGTTTTGGTTCCCTTTGCAGTTTTGTTTTGGCCACTTGAGAATCTGTTGTGGAAGCTGAAGTCACTCAGATGATCTGCTCCAGTGTTAGTGCTGACAGCTCTGCCACTGATGCCTACTGGGTTAAAACAAACAAACAAAAGCAAGGGAAGCCCTCTAAAAATTTATTTTTATTCTATCTGGCTTCAGTCAACAGTACCGATTGCAGTGCTTGAAAATGTCATTCTGCCTCTTCCCCTGGGGTTGCCAAATGCAACTCCAGTATTGACATGAGGGGCACCATTATTTTTTACTTAATGCCAAGGATTCTGTGGATGCTGAATGAGCCCTTATTTCCATTCTTGTCAGCATTCAAGATCTCTAATTGTCATAGTACACATCTGATACCACAGTTAACCTAAAGGACTTTCCAAGGCCCTTTAGTCCTACCATTTGTTTTAAGAAGGATTATTCAAAGGATTTCCCACATCTTGCAGCAGCTCAGCACCACCACAAAGTCTCTATTACATGTTGTCTTTGAAGAAGATCATGCCTTTGTGTGAAGGGAGGAGGTGAGGGTACATTTCTTCAGCAGAGCTCTTTACCCTCTTATTTTCAGGAGCATTGAATCCTGAGTAGCAGCAACAAGCCCTGGACCCTATTTCAACAAGCAAGTTTAGATTGTCTTTCATTTTTCATTCTGAACCTTACAATTGAGGGATGTCAAGGAAACTGATACACATCACCTTCTGGATTCTGCTGGCTGAAATGAAGATTTTAGGATGGTCGGGTTTGAGAGGCTAAATCCTTTAAAGCAAATTTGAAGTCTCCTCCAATTTGGACACAGGAAGGAATTTGAAACTGCTAATAGCTCTAAGTTAATGTGGTCTGTAGAGTTAATTAAACAATTTTGGATCATAGCAAAGTCTCTTGATAAATTATTTTTCTTCAGCTATAAAGGAAACATCAGTATTCTTAGGAGCCACTAACATTTTCTTCATCCATCTGGTTCCATCTTCCTTAATTCTTGCAGCAGCAAAGAGAAATCTGAGCAGCCATGCTCTCACTGCAGGTTTGAGGTACCTAAATAATTTTGGTTGGTTAAGTGTGTTCATTTCAGCTGTTGGGTAAGTCACCAGTTGGTCTAGCTACAAAGACAAACCGATACCTGTTATCCTTAGCAGAATCCAATCCCATAGATTCCAAGGAAGCTTGGATGCAGATTGCTCCTGTCCTGTTTGGCAATTTCTGATGTCTCCTTTGTGTTTAGTTCAGGGACACTCAGCATTTATTTACATTTAAGGATTCCAGAACTATTCTTATGCTGCTTTGAATCTTTTATTGCTACTTAGAAGAAGTTGAAGGTCTGCCTGTTTGGCTTGATACAGTGGCCACTTTTCTTGTGTTCCACACCCAGAATCTGTTTCAGCAACATGAAGAACACAAGGGATAATCCTGTCGTCACTGGCATAGACTACAGGTGTTATTGCCAGCCGATACCCCCTCATCTTCTTATCAGCAGTCTTGAAAACATTCTTAAAGAAAGTAAATATCCTGTTCAGTGCATTCATCTTTCTCCATCTCTCACTTTCGGAAACACGTTAGCTCTTCCATCACACATAGCAAAGGGATCATTCTGAGTTTGAGACACTTAACACAAACTATTTGATCAAGTTTGCCTTTCTGTTCTCTGTCAGTCCCACTCCCCTCCTTGACCTCTCATTATGAGTAGTTTTGGAGACCTGCCCTGTACAAATGTGTCTTGAAGGAATCTGACTCTTCATTAACCCTGGGAACCACAGAGCTCATTCCCTTTTACCTCAGAGATAAAGGGTTTAGAGCAAGCAGCTGAGATAGGTTATTGATATGGCATAAGACGACTCATCTTGATTCACACATTCTTTTTTAAAAGGATGAAATCAGCAGTATGTGGACACAGTTGCATAAAATAAATTTTGCCTTCATGCTCTCTGCTGCTACAGTAGCATTTACCAGTGCAATGGCTGAATAGTTGCTAACCTGAGACAACTGTATCTACTTTTATGCCTGGGACAACTGACTGATAAAGGAACCATCAAGAGACTGGGGCCTGCAGTCTATTGTATGTCATGTGCATGTGTCAGAGAATGAATGTGCAAAAGATCACTTCTTGTAGTTCAGGCCACAGAAATCATTACCAGATGCTGAAGCTCTACTACGTTTTGATGGATTGCAGATCATGAGAATAGTTACAGCTGGACGTGTTACCTATTACCACAGTGAATTCCTGCTTGTTTATTCCAAGACAAATGGCAGCATATACTTGTTTTGCCTGGCTGTGGTAAGCATGAAGGCAGATACCTTTTGGGTGTGTGTTTTGGTTTTTTGGTTTGTTTTGATATTCTTTACCAGTTATACAGAGAAATCCCTTCAGCATATGTCCTTTTAATAATACCCTTGTATCTTCCTGTTTCATCTAGGTCAGTTGTGACGGTGCATCCCTTCTGCAGTCCTTTTGGGTCAGTTTCTCATCTACTTGTCTGGTGGTAGAGAACACCAGGATGGTATACTGTGTAACATGCAGAGATAGCCTGAGGTTGCTGTCTACCATCCAGGAGGCAGTTGACCCAGGAACTTTGCGCTGTCAGGAATTTATACCTAGTCTGAGAACTGACAATATTTTATCTTTTATTAAGTTAGTGTTGTGGTTTCAGTTCCAAACATGAACTTCAGCTTTGTTTTCCTAATGCTTTTTGGACCATAGTTTGAGGCAAAGTCCTGGTCATTATTCCATTCTTTTGTAAAAACTACATTGCAGTTGCTTCCAACAGGAAAACATAGAAAGAGCTAAGCTGGGCTAAAGTAAATTCCCTCCTTGCATGACATTCTCTCAGGTGAAGGTGTCCTTGTGGATCCATACAGAATTATTTCCCAAGGACATTTCAGAATTAAGCAGAAAATAAACATCTCTGTTTCTGCATTTTCCCTACAAACTTTGTTTCCAAGAACAGAGTAGTCCTTTCAATCCTCTGTTGAAAAGGCACTCTCATCTCACATTGACAGGACCTGACCTTTCATAAAGGGCCTGAGACTGACTGTGCTGGTATCTGGCAGATCCAGAAAAATTCTCCTGTCCATGTGAAGTTCAAATGGGTGGTGGGCCACAGGAAAAAGTGGAATGAGATTGCCAGGTTGGAGCTAATTTTCATCTTTGGAGCTAGAAATACTTTTCCAACCATCACTGATTTTCTGTTGGTGAAAGTTTACATGTACTGACCGTCACTAAGCACTGTGCTGTTATAGAGGTGTGCAGGGTTTCTAGCTAGGTGGTCCACAGGCACATGCCCTTCTTGTTGTTCTCCTGCAGTACTTTCCTGTTACCAATGCCAGGATACAGTTTAAAGGAAAGTAAAATAGCATTGACTGTGCTTGTCTTACCTAGTTAAGTGTCAAGCATAAAAGATGGTAGGGTATGAATACATCCTCTAGGAAGAAAATAGTTGCTACTGTCAAATAGCAGAGCTTAGATATGTTCAGAGTACAGATGAACATTTTTTCTCACAATTATTAAGAATAAGTAACTTCTTATTTGTGAAATTTTATAGTAATTTGAGAATAATTTGATTATCTGACAAACAGTGAAATTCCTTTATCATCTGCAGTAGAACGAATGCAAGCCTAATTTCTATTTTTTTTTTTTTTTCCTTTTCTGTGGGGAAATGTAGTAATAATAATGTTTCCCTCTGGTCTAAGAATTTGCAGTATTCCCCATTTGAAAGGTATACCATATCTTAGGAATATACAATACAGTACAATAAATTAAGAAGAGGAGACTGTTTCTCAGGAATCTGTTTCCATTGTTATCCTTCAAAGTAAGCTGTCACATTAGAGATTATATTGTTTTGGAGAAGAAACGTAGATCCAATGAGAAAAAGATGAATTGTGATCCTGTTTAGGAAACACAGATGTATTCTTGATTTTTTTCAAAAAAACACTCACAAAATGTTTCTTTTCCCATGGCAAAGGCAGGGCAGGACCAGGACCATATGTCTTCTCCAGATAGTATCCCTTGCTTAATAAAGAAAGAGTAAAACTGAGAAAGTACTTGTAGTTGTAAATTCACCCATGAGGAATTTAAAAGCAGTTTGAATTTTGAGAGTTTTCATTTGATTGTCAAGGATCAAAGACCTGCTAATAAAGGTACAGACCTCTACAGACTTTCTTTAGTAGAACATTCAGGAAATGAAGCTACTTGGGCAGAGAAATAAAAGTTCTTGAAGCTCTGAAGGGTAATTTCTTAGATGAGATCACAGCTTCTGGCTCTCTGCATTTCAGCTTAAGCTCCTAGGACCAAGTGTTCGGTATTAGTTATAGAAGGGCAGTCACTGTGGTACTAAGTTTTGGTGTCACAGGAGATAAAAGTTTAAATACCAGAAATTAATTTTGAAGCTTTAAATCTTTTTAATAACAGAAGAATGAGCCTATGAGCAAGTCTGTAAAGGACTTCATGGATCATGTTTCAAGTGACTCTTCATTGCTGTAGATGATCGATGATATTTACATGTATTCTAGTAACAGGGAAAATGGTAGGACCTTTTAAAGTTTTATTATCATAAAAGTACAGACTAGATGGAGGAATGCATTCCTATGAGAACAGGAGTGTTTTTTTATAAAAAAAAACCAACCAACATATAGCAAGACCATTTCAATATAGTTTATACATTTACTGTCACTTAAAGGTATGTGACAATAAATAAGGCCAGAGCAGATTCATATTGTCTGTCTATAAGTATGAGAAGATCTGCATGTCTTATAACTTATTTTAGAATGAGACCTATGAAGTTGAAGAAAATTTTAAGAGTGGTTATAGAATGCTTGTTTGGCAATGTTTTTTTTTCTGTCTTCTCTCTCTCTTTTTTTTTTTTTTTTTTTTTTGTGTGTGTGTGTGTGTGATCTTTCTTTTAGAAATGGGAGTGAGAGATATCATGTGTAAGCAACCACTTGCCTGAATTTTATCTCAGAGAAATGAAAAGTAATTCAATAGGAAGCAACTGCTGTTTTTCCTTACTTTTCACTTACTTCCTTACAGCTTTTGTTTTTGGTACCCTATATTGCAGGCATGGTTATAGCAACAAGAAAACCCAACTTTTCCCATGTTTAAAGGAGTTGAAGTGCAGTTTTCTAATAATGCTGTGGTATATTCAGGTTATAAAATGTTGCAGTAGAGGCAGAAAAAGTATTTTGTCACTGGTGCAGCTATGTATTTATTTCATTCTTTTAACACTTGCTTGTGTTGGATGAGAATGTTTGCCAAAGGCAATCTGTTAAATGTTTGAGGCCACATAGATTGTCTAATAGGAGTTGAAACTTAAGTGATACATAGGCAGAGAGGGACTCACTGAAATGCACTGAGACAGACTAGCATGGAAATTAATGTTTTCAGTTTTAGCAGGCATCACAGCAAAGCAATGTTTTAAACAAGGATTTTAATGCAGATTGAAGTTGCAGTGTGAATGTTACAGAAGAGCTGTTTCAGGATGGGGAAAAGCATGAAGGTGCTTGTTTGCAGTGAACTTGGTGAAAATAGCCAACATCATGTATAAACTGAGGCAGGCCAATTGAGAGAGATTAGCTAAGGTGAAAGACCAGCATGTATACTACAGAGAAAATAAAGTTACATGGCTAATACAGCCAAGGCTTTTTCTGTCCTTCTTTTCTTCTTCTTTTTATTTATTTTATTTTTTTAATGGACGACAGAAAAGAATTTGAGTAAACCAAGAAGGAGGATAGCAAGAGGGTTTAGCAGGAGGTAAAAGGAATTCATGAAAAGAATCTCATGAACTCAGAGGTATTGATAGGTCAGAAAGCACAGCTTAGAGTTGAGAGGGTTTTTATTGTGAAGAGAAATCTGGTTGTGGGTAGGAAAGAGAATCTGGACTAAAGACAATTATATTGTTTTGTTAATTTCCTTTTAATAGAAACAAATAGAATGCTTTGCAGAGAGACAGAAGAGGCAGGGGAAATTGATGAGCAACTTAAAATGAAGAAGAGCTTGATGGAGAGTTGTTTGGTTAGGAATATAGAGGAACTGGTAGACAGAATAAATTTTTTCTTGGCTTATGTCATTTCCTTTTTATCTTCTTTTCCTTTAAATTTCATTCGAATTAAAAGATAATTGAGTCATCAAAGTAATGTGCTTTTTGAAATTCTATACAGCTTTTATAGAAATAGTAGGTATGTGCCATTATTTCTCACCTCTTCAACTACTGGATAGAAAAGGCAAATAGAGAAAAAGGAAACTCATGGAAATGGCTCTTAATTTGAGAAAGTAGGGAAAGTAGCTGTTAAGATGTTGCTGGATGGCATCTGCATTCACAAGGCTTTAAGACCAGTATGAACTTCTAAGAGTTGGAACAATGCTGTAAAGACAATGGAAAAGAAACTTTGTTAGGTTTGGTCTTCTCTCATGTTTTAGATAGCAAGTCTCACTCATATTTGGTTACCCCTGGTGAGCATTAATGGAGATTGTTAGTGGCTTTTTGGGTTTATTTAGGGGAAGGGGTAGTTCCTGTTGTTATTTGGATTACTTTTATTTATTTCACTTCTGTTAATTTTTTTATTTTTAGAGAAAGGATAATGAGTCACCCCACTAAATTGTCTCTTTTTATATAAATATATTGATAAACTGGTTCATAATGGTTTTGCTGAAGACCTGAGAGGCTTGTAGTGGTGCTCTATGAAGACAGAAAGGATTTCATACATGAAATTCACTTAGAGTGAGGCTAATACATTTTTGGAGGGTGGGAGGCAAGTTTGTTTCTCCAGCTTTAGACATGTTTTGCTCTTTTCACATTACAGCTGTTTTAAGAAGTGCATTTACAAGCAGCAATGCTGTGCTGAGAGGCACGATAGAGTTCTGAAAACAGATAACGCCACCATTCAGCTTTCATGCCTTGATGGCAGTTTCCAGCTACTTTGCACCTAGGAGCAGTTTCTGCTGCATTGTTAAGGAATTATATTGCATTTCTACCCTTGGCTTAGTGACTTTGTTTCTCCAGCTTTTCCATGAAATTTTATACACCCTTGTAATTATGAGGGTCCTTTATTCCTTGTCCTGTGGTAGCTTGGAGAGAAGACACAGGCTGTGACCGTCCAGAAGTAGACTGCTTGTAGCATCTTATCCTGTGCCTCAGGCAACATTGTGCAGACAGACTCAGTCAAGATGGATGTGTGAACTCGTGTGGATGTATTTCTGGGTTTTGTTCCTCTCTTTGAATATAATCTTTTTAGTGCTAAGCTAATTATGTAGTCTCAGTTTTACTGTTGAGTTAGAGTACCTGATCAACTTTCCAACTGTAAAACAGTTTGAAAATCAAATGTAGCTTACATGCAAGACCCAACAAAATTAGAAGTGTTAAGTACGTTTTGGCAGTTCACTTTTATTATGCCCAGTCCTCAAATGTACCAGCAGACAATCATCTGAATGTTAGTTATTTTTCACATGCTTATGTGATCACACAAAAAGTACATGCTAAAAAGAAGCAGATGGTGACAGATGGGGAAGGTTGAATAAGGTGGTTTTGGAAACCTAGAAAAATGCACTTCTGTAATAGTGTAAAAATAAAAATTCTTTGATTGCCAAGTTAGAATGAACAAAATAGAGTGCTGCCTTCCC
>JANIJG010003521.1:0-11845 GCA_024611175.1 Megaceryle torquata
ATTTTTTGTTTGGATAATTTTTCTCTCAGGATCATTTGCTGCTTTTCTTTAAGCTATGGTTTAAATTGTTTTCTTCAATGTCCTTTCCCTCTATCATCCTGATTTCTAGGAAGTATTAGAATCTGGGCATTAATAATGCTAATAATATAAAGCCCCTACATTTCTTTATTCCAGGAAGACAGTCCTGTTGAGTTATATAATAGGCAGATGAAGTGAGAATACAAGTGATAAAAGCTTTATTGCCTATCTGGGAGACTTCCTCTGGCATAATGAAATAGTTCTGCAGTGAAGATGGAATCTGTCAATAGCAAAAAGGTTTTCTTCAGTTTTTTGGGGTTTTTTTTAGCTATGAACTCTACTTCTCTTAGTACCTCTTCTACTTAATACCTCACAATTTAGGAACAGCATATCAACTCAAAGCCTAACACATGAAGCAGTGTGAGAAAAGGTTATTTTCATGGTCTATATAGGAAAGAAAAAGAGTCTGTCATTTCATTGTATTTACTCCTTTTGTGTCAAAGTCAGATGGAAACAGTTTTCTGCATTATGTTTCAATGGCTCCATTTTCAGTTTCTGAATGTGAGGGTCCAAAGACAGAGAGTATAGAGAAAAAAAACCTTGATTTTCCCCATCGTGACCATATAAATTATGCAAGTTTACAACTTCTTAAACTAGCATTTCTCTAGTAAAGGCAGGCCCCAGTAATGTCATATTTACCCATCAAGCAGGCCATCAAAACTACTATGAAGTCTTCCCTTAATATTTTTTCCAATATTGTGTTGTTGACTTATATTTTCTGTAAAGATAGATGAAGCACTAATATAACCAGGACAAAAAGAAAAGCATAAAGAATTTGAAGAGTTGTCAAGTGCTTTGAAATTTAAATCTTTGGTAAGGCAATGTCTGCCGATGGAAGAATATTGAAATAACTGGTTGCTTCCTTGCAAAAGAACCAATCTATGACATAGATGAAATGAAAAGATATGAGAAGATACCTGCAATATTGTCTGTAATATATTCTTTTCATCTTTCAGCTACAGAGACAATCATTCAATGAAATCAGGACATGTAAAAATTTAGATTAAAAGCATTTATGAAGAGGCATTAATTTAAATTTGTGTAAGGAAAAAAAAACCTACTACGAAAACTTCCATTAAATTCAAAGGACAATATATTTAAAATAAGTATGAAGATATAAAATATATAGATGAGTAAGAATACACTAAATAATAAATATTGTATTTTTGAGATTACAAGATCAAGATCTTGTAAAACTTGCTTTCAGACAGTGACAAACATGCACAAAATGAAACATTAAAAAGATATACACAAGACCAATATATCCTTATATCTTTTTCTGTGGAACACACATCCGAAGCACCTTAGCAGTTCACAACTGCTGATAATTTTCTTTTTGCAGTTCCTTTCTGTGGCATGGAGATAGTACTTTTATTTTACAAATACAGTTCACTACTGAAAGAAACAAAAGTACAATATTTCCACTGAACTGCAAAGCACATAGGGTCTAAGAATCCTTAGTGTAGTTAAATCAAATATTTTTCATCCATTTCAAAAAGATAACCACTGAAATCTTTCTTAAATCTCTAATCTATGGAATGAAATATTTTATGTTAGGAAGCTGAGGTGTTAAAAAAATGAAAATATGCTACTCTCAGCTCTGTCTGTGGTAAATTACTACAGGAAACAAAATTTCATCACAAGGGTTATTATTGTCTACTGCAGAATTGTTAAACAATTTAACGTTTGTATTATTGGCATTTTGTCAAGTTTTCCATCAAGCTATCCTGTGCTGTTCTTAAAGGATGATCTTTTATAACACTTATAACAAAAATTATTTCTTTCTTGGACACAGGTGATGTGGAGCATCTTTCTTTTCTAGTAATAAATTGATCTGAGAATCTAAAAGCTTTTGGGCATACATCTAAAAAAAATAGAAATCTATTATGTCATAGCCCTGCTTTTTCATTAAAAATAACTTTATATTAACATGACAGAAAAGAAGTGCTTGAAACCAAATTCTAGCAATTTATGTCAGTAAAAATGAGGAGAAAATTCTTGTTTTAGCAAACCTTTCCATTTTATTCCCCTTCGTTGCTGCATTTTCAACTGTTATCTTCAGGTGTTGTGTAGCCATTGTGAAAATTGCTGTCATTAATTTTTAAACACACCCACTCTCTTAAAAAAAAACCCCAAACCTCTTAGGGTCTCCCAAGGCAGGTTAGCTTATAGATATAGTATAAAATGACACATGATTCATGAGGTGGCTACAAACTTTTTCTCCCCTAGTCAAAATGATAGCATTTTATCACTAATAATTATCTCCTTAGAATACTTCTTGGTATAAGAAGCTATCAGCTTCATAACCTAGGTCCCAAATGCCTACATTAATAATATCATGTGAACAATATTCAATAGTGAGTCATAGAATAAGGTTGAAATGTACAAATGTTGTCTTCATCTGCATCCATCCTTTTTACCTCTCACCTGCAAAAGTCTAGTTTACCTAACTAGACTCTTGCAAGTGCTATTTTGTTCACTGAAGGGAAAAAATAGCAATATGGGTTTAATCTCCAAAAGATAAGCTCTGGTTGTTATCATTAAAGGTAGATGGTTGTATGGTGGAGTTCATGCAAAACCATAAAACATTTATGAAACAATAATTTTCTTGCAGCCCTCTAACCATTTTCATTCCATTACCAACAAGGTTATTTATATTTTGTGCAGGTAGATATAACAAGCTCCCATTGCTTCATATGCAATGCATAATTGAATTGAAAGATCACAGCTAGTTACTGCAAAAGGAACCATGCCATCACATCTATAAAGTGTTATGCGTTGCATGTTACAAATGACACTTTTTTCATTTTCTTCATTTGCATAACATGCAAGTCTCCATGATAATGTTTCAGACTGTTTTACTTAACACTTTCTGTGAGTTTCATCAGTCAATCAGCCCTTTCACAAATTCCCACACTTCTCCAATCCTGCTGTTCCTTATGAGAGGATACAATCTATATTTGGGACTGGTGTTAACACAGTGGTAGAAAATTTTAAGAGTAATGATAGGGAAGGAAAATCAAAGTGTGGCTTTTGCCAAACATCATATCTCTTATTATCCTATACTGATAGGTAAAACATCAAAAACTCACATCTTAGAGAGAAGCTAGGAAACATAAATTATTGGTTTCAATTATATTTTGCATCTTTAAAATGCAGAGAAGTATGATGAGTTTCTGTGATTCCTGGAGTCACTGGCTTGTACAAGGATAAGCTATTTGACTGCCCCTGTGGCAGAGTGGCCCTGATTCCCATGAACCAACAGGCATGGATGTCTAATCGAGCAAGTTACCATTCATCTTCCAAAAGGAAGCTGATACAGCTTTCTTACAAAGGAGGACTATCTCTACCCAGAGGGATAACTCTAACAGAAAAACAAGTCTCCAGATGTATTTTTTTTCCTCTGACATGTACATAGAAGGTTTGCTGAATATTGTTGCTTTATTCTATATAGAGAAAATCTGGCTTCTCAAGAATTGCCTGGAAAAAAGCTTTGAAAAGCAATATAGACAATTATTAAGAGTGATAGACGAGTCCTGGGATTCCCTTTAAACTGAGTGAAGCTGTGCATGGAATAGCTTCATTATATGAGCAAGCTATACACCTTTGAATCCTAACTACATTTCTTGCTTTTCTGAGTCAGAAAGATGATAAACTGTAGCTAAAGTGTGATGAAATTATTACTCTGATAGAACTTCAGCAGAAAACACAACTTTGAGAAGTTCTGTCAAAACTGTAAGTGAAATGAAATTCAGAGGACAAAACTCATCCTCAGGTTAGACTTAATACACTCTTCAACTGTATTTAAAATTGTTTTGTATTGGGAAAGTCAACTTTTCTAAAAGACAGGTAGATAAATAATTTTACATTAACATGTGAAATAAAATAATTGAAACTGCTGAAGAGCAAAGCCATGATATGGTGTATCCCAGAATTCCACCCCTCTTAAATCACACAGTGTACTCACTGGAAGAAAGACAAAGCTCCATTCTACAAACTATTGACAGATCTCAGAGACCACAAAGAAGGAAAGTCATATATTAAAATGCTAAGAGGATTATAATGATGATGATGATGATGATAATCAGTAAAAGGATAATGTCTGCAATTTTGGAGCCTTTCCACCCACTCTTGCTGTATATGTAAAATGAGACATGGGCAGCTGGCATACCAGATGGTTTATATTTGTGACACCCAAAGCTAAAAAAGTTTGGACTAAAAAGAAGTTCTGTTAGCATTAGCAGAAACTCAGAATCCAAATGATGATTCTTGCACTTTGTCTCTTGAATAGCTTAATACTACAATTCATCAAAAATAATCTGAAAAAGTGTCATTCTTTCTTTGCATTTTAATTGCCTCATTTTAATTCTATTGTTTCCAGAAGCACTACTTTCTATAAGGGGGGAACAAAGCACACTGAATTTATGCTAGTATGAACAGATTCTTCAATGAAAAAAAACCAAAACAAACCAAACAAACAATCTTCTGTCTTGCTCAGTACCAGTGTTTACAGTTTTGAGAAACCCAAAGAAGAGTTCAAAATGTCATTTCCAATTGAGCATATCAGTTTTCCTCATTAGCAAAAGCTACTTTCCCACTTTTAGGAATGTAGTAGCTGGTCATTTCTTGAACCAGAGAGTGTTGAAGCTGCTGCTTCTTTCATTTTCTCCAAAATCACCATCCAAAACATCACCTAGAAGAACAGATAATTTATATAAGATTAAAGTTACAGCTTTCTGTAAGAAAAATGTATCTAGTTCTTTGGCTGGCAGCTCTAGCTAGCAGGATAACAACCTTCTGTGCAGTCTTGCTGTGAGTTGATTTTTTTGATGGAACATAATTGTCATGTGATTTTTGAGGGTTCAAGATTTGGATCCCACTAGAGCTTTCTTTAGAAATAATGGAGAAACCCAGGCTCTTTGAAAAGACAGCTGCTCAGTTTCAGATGTCTGCTTCAGGATGAGAAGACCTACAAGCCAGAAATGTTCTTTACTTTCACTTAAAGGGATCATCTACATTTTGTAAGATGAAATCCATCCACGGGAACTACAAGCCACAGGCAGAAATATTCTCCACAGCTGTTTTCTCATTGATATATTGTATTCTTTAATAAGAGTTGAAAGGAGGATAGGACAACCTGCCATGGGTACTCATCAGCTCACTGCTGATTATTATATACTTTTACAGATCTTAAAACTTTTTTAAAATGAATACTTGCTAACCCCTTCATTTAGGGGCTATCATAGGCTACAGCTAAAGCGCTACATGCCAAAGTTAAGATGATTTCTTTTACCAACTTCTTGGGTAACGTAGACAAGGAAAAAAAAAAAAAAAAAAAAAAAAGATTCACTCTGGGGGGGGAGAAAGATAGAACTAAATATAGTTATAAATGTCCATCCCATATTTATATACACTTAAAGTTTCATCACTCTAATGCCTTTCTTTGAAGAAATCCTCTTACCTTGTGAAAGTTGAAAATAACATTAACTTTTATAGCAGAAAGGTGAGAAGAAAAGAAAAAAGTTGCTGGGATGCTCTTTAAAAAATATGCTACTGTATGCTATGTATAGTAATAGGAGTGTGAATAAGGAATGTGAATAAGTGGTATTGAATAATTTCCTACTTTATTAAAACTTTTTTAAAGAAGGGTAATTAATTACAAATTTGTTCTCATTTATAAATTTCAGAAAACAAAGTGGTTTTCAGTGTGTTTTAAAATGATTCAGGCACCCCATTGCATGTCTTCTCCTAAAGCTAAAGTCCTTGTCCCTTTTTCAAAATATTGAGTGTGTGTTTTATTTGACTGGGGTTTTTTGTGTTTTATTTGACTGGGGTTTGATTTTTCATATACCTGCACAGTTTCTTTGAAAAGTGCCTTCTCTGATTCTTTGCCTGTTATTTTTATTTCTACTGCCATATATTTTTTTCATCACATCTCTCTGTCTACAGATAATTTTGATTTAGCTGTTATATATGGTTTAGTGTGTTATTTCAGAAGCTAAAACTGTAAGAATTATGAACTGAAGAATATTTTTAATTTAAGAATATTTTTATTTCTAAAAATTAAAAGAACTACTAATTTTTATCTGGTAGACAATAGATTTTACTGTTGAATCTTCTGTCTTAGAAGTTAGGCTAATTGGACAGACTGATTTCTGCTCTTTTACAGGCATTTATTGACATGCAAAGTCCTTCAGGAGCCTGATTTTGTGTTAATATGTGCCTTTCATTAAGTAAAAAAAAACCCCAATCCAAACCAAAACAACAAAACTAACCATTTTAGATAATTCAAGGAATGAATGAATGTAATTTGAACCCTGGATATATGCTCAAGGATGAAAATATGGTAATCTGAGACAAGATGTCTTTACAGTGTTTGGTGGATTTTGGTGACTTTTTGTCATATAACTAAAGCAAGGTGAGTACAACATAGATAGCAAGAAACATATATAAAAATATAAAACCTACAGAACTCTGTGATTTACCCTGAGCCATCTATATGCAGCAGCTGAAGAAACAGTTGTATACATTAACAGTAAGGTTTTGCCAAAGACTCACTGGCTTTATGTGTAGAAAAGAAAAGAAGTGCTCTTATTTGATCTGTGACTTTGATCTATTTTTGTGCTTGTTTTCTCTGCAGGTTTTCTAAATTTATTCATTTTGAATGTCATCCACTCTGGGTTATTACTCAGTCTGGTATTTGCCTTTGCCATCTTCTTGTAAACTTCCACATTCAATCGGATCAACAGTTACCTGTCTAGGATGCTGTTGGTCTGATCTATGACAATGAAGTGAATTTCTGTAACCTATTTTATGGGAAAAGCCTTATGGAGGGACAACTAAATAAATTGTGAATGACATTCTCCCATGATATTCAAATTCTTTCTTGTTAAATAATTATCTGACTAGGCAATGTTTGTCACTAACTTTAAATAAAGCTAGTATCCCTAATTAAATCCACTGAACAATTTTTGTGGGTGAATATTAGTAGCAGATAATACAGCAGATGATGGTGAAGTGAAAAGAAACTGTTGTTGTTTTAAAAGGAATTTATATAATTTTATTTCCTTCTATGTTTCTGGAACAGCATTAGATATTTATATTTGTTTATATGCTTAGCACACTGGAGTCAAAGGAGCTATTCTATGAAGCTGTTTGATTCAGGGAAGAGCTAAACAATCTATACTATTTGGGGAATTATGCTTGAACATTTAAAGCTTATATTGATTCCAGAATAGAAATTCAATTATCTGTATTGCCTATGAGGATAGTTTATTTCTTTGCAAGTAAAAGAAAATACACAAATTGAACGTATAAAGCCATGCAGGGAATAATCCAATAAATACATTAAACTGGCAATGACATAATGTCTAGTAATGCATAGGCATGTCATAACACATCACACCAAGACTCCCATATTCATAAAAGTATAAATATGCAGATAAATTTTATAAAGAAGCTTGTCTTTTAGCTGTAATGACAAAATATTGTTAGTCATGTTACACTTATTTTCTAACTTTGTGTAAAATAATTTGGTGGTGCCTGTGATTCTTAGGAAATTCATGTGGTTCTTACCTGCCAATCATTGCTTTTCTTGCTACTTAGTCCTTTCTGTCTTAATGCCAAGCACTAAATTACTGCTATTACCTTAGCAGTATCTCTGGTTGTCTTCCCTAATGTTAGCTTCTTATTCTCCAGTCATACTAGAACCTGACACTTTCTGACTCCCACCATAACCACCTATCACTATAAGGCCAAGCTTCCAGTTGAGGACACAACTCTTTGTTTTTATCTATTTCCTTTCTCTGTGTCTTGCTTTTCTCTGTTATAGAACAGCTAGAATGGTTGGGATATCTATATTTCTACAACCAGTTAATTTTCTTTAAGTATACTAAGCTTCTCTGTTCTGTAAACTAGCAGGTACATAGATTTAGCTCTATGTTGTAAAGACTGCCTGTTGTGCTCCATATGAGGGACAAGTGTAGAGCTTTTGGGTTTGGGTGACTACCTTTTTAACGGAATGAATGAGATGATATGGTAAAGCTAACTTTCTCCATGTTTATAGCAGAAGACCTAACAGTAGGAAAAAAAAAAAAAAAGAAATAACACTGGGTCAAAGTACAAGTACTGTCTTTAAAGACACACTACGCAGAAAACTCCTTGCAAATCTTAAGATCTATAGTGGTAAAATTACTTGATTTCCCTGAAATGTCTTAACTGTAAGATTAACTTCAAAAGACATGTGTGTGAAAGAAAGCCAGAAAATCAACATATTTTATACTAATGTGGCTGTCTCTATGGTTATATATTTATTGACTATTATGTTTGGGTCAGGTGCACACTTCTGACATTGGCTTTCTAATTGTCCCTGTGTACTACAATTTGGTTTATGGTGCCAAGCCATCTTGGAGGGTGGAAAGCAATTTCCTTCTGATTAAACTAAGCTGGAAGATATACTCTAGGAACACATGTAAAGTGCTGTAATTGCTAATGATCAGCTTTTATAATTGTGACTAAGTCAGAGTTCTCTTTTTCACTATACTTTGGACTGAGGTGCAGGCTACATCTCCAGGAAAGAAAGTCCTACTTACCCAGACATAAAGAAAAACAGTACATGAGCAAGAAGATGACAGACACAGTTTTACAAACACAAACTAAAGACCAAAAAGAACTTAAACAAATGTACAGAGAAGGCAAAATACAGAGAATCTTGAGAAGTGTTCCTTTGCAGGAGATCTACCAACCCTAGTTAGTATTTGTTTATGTTACTAGAGGAGGAAACCACATGGCAAAGAAAAAAGACCATCCCAGGTCACAAATTATATTAGCAAAAACCTAGCACCCAATTTTCCAGGCTTTTAAACAATGTTCTTTTTTTTCATGTCTATTATATTTATTTATTTTGCATGTCTCTCAAATAATAAATATATATTATTTAAATGTAATTTTTGGTCACTTCCTAGCTCAAAAGCACGAATAGTTTTTAAATAATATCTTGAAAAACTGTCCAAAAATTCTCTTCAGCATAACATGGAGTGTGAGACTCAAAATAAGAATTTTAAAAAATATTTGAGAAATGTGATTTGATTCACATGTTTAACTGATCTATTACTTGCACATAAGAATAAATCAGCAGTATTGGATTATATGCTCATCATCAGTCATATTTTAAAAATTGACCTTTATACATAGTTTATGTCAAACATAGGAAACTTCACAGATGTGAAACTATTTTAATTTTTTTGACCCTTATTTGGTCCATTAAAGAAATTAAAACTGGAAAGCTTGGATGATTTAAACTTAGAAAATGTGGTTTGTTTCAATACTGTATTTTTTTAAAGTTTGTTTAAAATATAACATTATTATTATTATTATTATTATTGACACATTTACCTGCAAAAATGTAGTTAGAATCCATATGTATTTTCTCTATTGATTTTATTCTACTATAAATATCTCCATCTTAAATAAATACAAGATTGAAAGGATACAAATATTGCAAGGATGGTACTGAAACAGAAGAACTGCTGTGTTTCAGTCTGATTTCTCACCTTTGTGTTCTTGGGAAGTCTCACGAATTCAGATTTTAAAAAGTGTTCAGGCACCAAAAAAATGCAAGTGTTGTCAAGAGCATTTTTCAAAACAACCATGGTGTTTTAAGGAATTTTAATTTCTTTTAAAACTGCCTTGATCTATCTATCTTAGGTGCTTTTGTAAATGCCACCAAGAAAGGGGTAGAGGACAGAGCATTCATTCCAGTTATATTTGGCTATTTTAGGAATCTCAACTAAGCTTAATTCTAGAGACTAATGTAGCATCTTTAGTCCTGCTGGGGCAGAGATGGTACCATCAATCCAAATAACTGGTGTGCATCTAGCTGCAGGTAGTAGTAAACAGAATAGGAGTTCTGTCTGGCAGGTAAATAAATTCCTTTAAATTGCAGATAACTGTGAACTACTCTGCTAGACTGGGACAAAGGCTTATAGACAGCATCACATCTTCTCAGATTTATGTGCCTAAATATATAGGAAAATACAGTCTTTCATCTCAAATATCCTAATGCATTTGTTTATAAATAAACAGAGTAAACTGTAAATCTTGGTGGTACATATATGTGAAAATTCTGCCTAATTTCCTTACTTTGTGAGGTGTGAGTTTTTCTGTTATACAACAAGCATCTCTTTTTGTTCTCTTAAGGAATGTTTGCTGAAGCTGCTAAAGTTCACAGAAAACATCAAGATTTTTGTGATAAAAGTAGCTTTCTTGAACATATGAAGGATTTGCATGTGCCTGTGCATATATGTGCATGTGAGTATTTCCATATTTTGCAGTGAATATGATCTATTTTATATATATATGCACACTCTACAGGTATGTTAGAAAACAAAGGTCAAAGAAATCATAGGCCCCATGATGAGCAACGCGGTAACAGCAGGCGAGGAGAAGTCTGAAGTACCCAACAAATTTTTTACCTCAGTCTTCACAGAAACCTCTTTTCACATACTTCTTGAGTGAATGGACTACAGGGCAATGAGTGGGGAAACAAAGTCCCTCCCACTATAAGAGAAGATCAGATTTGTGACCACCTGAGGAATCTGAACATACATCAGTCTATGGGACCTAACAAGATGCATTCCAGAATCCTGAGGGAATTGGCTGATGTAGTTGCCAAGCCACTCTGCATGATATTTGAAAAATCATGTCGGTCAAGTGAAGTCTCTGGTGGCTGGAAAAAGGGAACATTGCCCACATTTTTGAAAAAGGGTAGAAAGAGTGACCCTGTGAACAAGTGACCTGTCAGCCTTACCTCTGTGCCTGGAAAGATCATGAAACAGTTCCTTCTAGAAGCTATGCTAAGGCATATGGAGGACAAGGAGGTGATTTGAGACAGCTATCATGGCTTTACTAAGGGCAAGTCCTGCCTGACCAACCTAGTGGTTTTCTACAATGGAGTGACTACATCAGAGGACAAGGGAAGAGCAATAGATGTCATCTATGCAACCTTCTGCAAGGCCTTTGACACAGTCTCACACAACATCTTTCACTCTAAGTTGGAGAGATATGTATTTGACTGTTCAGTGGATAAGGAATTGACTGGATGGTCACATCCTGAGGGTAGTGGTTGATTACCACTGGTAGATGGTCGCATCCAGAGAGCAGTTGCTGAGGGAACTTGGTCTATTTAGCCTGAAGAAAAGGAGGCTGAGAGGACACCATATTGCTCTCTACAACTAACTGAAAGAAGGCTGTAGTGAGGTGAGGGTCAGTCTCTTCTCCCAAGTAACAAGTGATAAGACAAGAGGAAATGGCCTTAACTTGCATCAGGGGAGGTTTAGGTTGGACATTAGGAAGAAATTTTTCACTAAAAGGGTTATCAAGATTTGGAACAGGCTGCCCAGGAAAGTGATTGAATCACAATCCATCTGTCATACAGACATTGCAAAGAAGTACAGTGGGAGCAAAGTATGTAGGCATTCTGGCACGTGATGGTCTGTGAATTGTTTCACAGAAAGCACTTCATAATCTTTATTAAAGTCTCATTTGTTAACCTTAGTTATGGACAAATCTTTAGATTAATTTTGCGCAGTATGCATGCAGTGATTTCATGCTTGTGCTGATACAAAATATCAGTGTGTGTAAAAAAATATGCATTTACTTGCCAGGCAGGAAACCATACATATCAAAGGAACACTCACAGCTTTTATTCTGAGATATAGTAGGGAGTCAATGTGACAGTATTTCCAGTTGTAAAGAGGGAGACATTCAT
>JANIJG010003522.1:0-39766 GCA_024611175.1 Megaceryle torquata
CATTAGTTTTTTATAACTTTTTTTTACCCTTATCTCACTAATTTTAAGATAAAACCTTACCACGTGATTGCTGAACATGATATTCAAGGTGTGGCCTCACCAGTACAATACTCATGAGTAGTCAAACACTTAAGCCATGAAATTTTACAATACCTTCTCTTGAACAAAGATTTGATTTTCTTTACTAGCCCTTGCATTTCCAAGATGTTATGCCTGCACCTACAGTAAACAAGATAAGTTCAATTCAGGAAAACCAGTTGCTTCCTCCTTCCCTGACTCATCTCTTATTGTGCAGTCCTTGCTCCCACTGTAAGATATTGGTCAAAGTTAGTCTCATAATTAAAAATAAGATGAGGTTCATGAAGGATGTGAGGGCTGTCCTTGGGTCTACCAAAAGGCCTTTTTATGAATTTCACTAATATGCATTAAGATGTTTTTAAGATACTAACTTTAATACAATATACTTTAAAACAATGCTCCTTCTCTTTTCTGATTAGCAAAATTATTCTTTCCTCAATTATCAAAAACCCAGTCTTGCTTAAGACTGAAGCAGTATTTTTTTTTCCCACCTTAAATTTTTTTACACTTACAATTTTGTTTTATGGAAACTGGAATTAACAATGCTTTTCTACTGAGAAACATCAGATAAATTATGCCTTTCTGTGTGGTATAGACCCTAGGGTTTCATTAAATGGCTGCATCTTCTGTACATTTAGAGACGAAAAACTTACAAGGGTGACACAGATGGAGAGGTCATTAACAGAACTGGAGAAATCCATCGCAAATCTCACTCTGTAAACGTTTTATGCAGCAGCTCTATCTAACTGAGAGGGCATTGAGTAACAAGCAGCATGCTGAAAAGTCTTCTAATGCTTTCCAAAGCCTGGATTTATGGATGGGAGGGTAAATCATTGTATTGCTTATAGTCTGATGGATAAAGAGTGGAGAGTTCTAGAGTTGGGTGATTTATTAAATATGGATGCTGTTACGGGTTCTCTCAAAATGAAGAAAGGCAGCTCAAAGAGTGATTTATTCTGCATTTAGCACAGTCTCAGAAATGAGCAAGTGAATACAGCTGTCTCCAGAAGTTCTTGAAAAATTTAAGGATTAAGCATTTTTCAATTAAATGCCATTAGGAAAAACTGAGAGATTAGAAAGTTGATAAAATATTGTTTGGTTAACCAAAGAGTTATCACCTTATAGCTTTAGTTAGGATTTATCATGCAGTATTTTTACCTTCATGAAAAACTGAGAACCATTTCACAAGACAAAACTTTATGAGCTGTGTGACCAGTATCATAGCTGTCCAGTTACCCAACTGATGGTAAGTTCCTAGTCCAATGCTCTCTCTGTCCTTTTATGATCTGAGGTTGTAGAACTTCTTCCCTGTTCTTACCGCAGTTCTGGCAAATCTAAGCAGCTTAACATAAACTTCTTATACCTTACTAAGTAGCTGAATTTTCATACCAACTCCCTTGGGCTATTTAATTCTTCATCTTACTTACTAATTTTGGTAAATATATGGTAAAGGAATAAGCTGTAGCAATCAGACCATTAGACTCAAGCAGCACAAAATTTAAAAATCTAAAGGATGCTCTTGTTTTCATCTGCTTTTTTGCCATCCAGAAACAATCAATTTGAAAATACTAAACAAAATGAATCCTTAACAGAATTAGAATACAACCGAAAATACTGGCAAGGACCTCTCCCCATAGCTAGATCCCAGGAACTGCTATATCCACATGGTTGTGTGAAGCTGGGGTAAGAAATTACAACTTTATCCATTGCTTGCACATTTAAATAAAGCTATAAGTGCTCAGAAATAGACCTGCTATTTCATGTATTTGCTTTGAAGTGCAGTCATTCTTTTTATTATTCCTGCACCCTCACACCTACAGACAGACGTACAATCTGTGAAAACCATGGACTAAATGAAGAGGAAAGAGGACTGGAGAAACTGAAAAGTAAGTGACTAGTTTTTCCTTGTGTCAAGAGAAAACACACTCATGCATAAAGCAAATGCTAAAGGATTATTAAATAGAAGAAACCACAAGCCTTTGTAGTTGCTGTCTCCTCTAAACTTCTGCTGGTGAAAATCAAAGCCTTAAGTTTCAAAACAAGTCAAATTATGAAACTGAGTTACACTGAAGGAGTCATATTTGACAGCAGAATTAACACTATTAATACAATTTTACACCGATTTCTGATAGTTCTGTTTATTTATTACTTTGCTTTGAATGCATATATTTGATAAGAAGTTGGAAACAACAGAATGTGAACACCATGACAAAAGCACCAAAGAAGGCTACACAGGAAAAGATCAGGGCCTCTATATTGGGCTCACTGCTTATAATGAATATAGAAGTAGTCCTGTTTTTGAGGAGTTAAAATAGCTAAGTACTTATTTACAATTCCAAAGTCCTTGGAAAAAAAAATAATGCTATGTATTTCTAGAAATTATAGTATTGATCTGTATAGCCAAAGGGTTCTTATTTGAATACAACTTATTTCATCAGATTATAAAAATAAACAAACAAACAAAAAAAACAAAACCAAAAATCCCAAACAAACACAAATCCATAAAGCTTTTATTTTATAGAAATATAACTAAAAGCAGAAGATGTAGATTTCTCACATTCTTACTGGAGCTCTGCAATCCACTGAAAAGTTGGGACATTTATGTTGTTCTTCCTTCTAGTTCCAGATTTCATTGCCAAACTCCTGTTCGCTGTTGGTTATCACCAGTATGCTCAAAAAACATGAAGTCCTAAGAAGGAAACAAAAAACAAACAAAACAAATACTTCTTAAATACGGTTCTTTGTTCAGAGATCTCCTGGTTGCTTTGCAAGGTACTCAAAGCACCTCCCTTTTGGAAACCTCACATGATGAGAGTAAGGTGAAGGAACCTCTCTCCACCCCGTCATCACCTAGGTCTCTCAGAAATGGATACCCACAGAGAGAGAAGGAGGTAGTGAAAGACCTACATGGAAACTTCAAATTATCACTAGCCAAAGCTATGCTTCCTTTTCTCAGCATTCCTGCCCTGGCTCTGTTTGACCCAACTCTGTCCCCTCAATTTTACCACAAATTGGAGTTCATCATAATGTTCACTATCTTCAGGGTACATCTGGGGGCCCCATTTTCTCCATCTGGAGTTCTGGGTCACTCACACTCGCTAATGCTCTACTTCATGTAGATGGCAGCACATGAACACTGACAGCTAAGAAAAATCTGGTTTGTGTATGGGGCGATTAGAGGCTGATGAGAACTTTCCAAACTGAAGGTGCTTCACGTGCCCCTTTCCTCCTCTGCAGCTCTCTCAGCACAGAAACAGTGCACTCTTTGAAATGGTACCTGATGCTGAATTGCATAGGCAAGTGGAAACACAAGGGTGTTGCACGCTGTTTTGGAAGAGCCAAGTGAGCTGCACTGCAGTCTTAGAGTTGCAAAGCCCTGTATTGTTAGATGTGTTTTGACTCCAGAAGTTACTCCCATTGGAAAAGACTCCTCTAAGAGCTTTGAATTTAGCTCAGCTCAGTGCTTCACATCCTTCCTAAAAGGCGAGTGAGGAGGAACTGGCTGCAGCATTCAGCTGCCCAGTTTACCAGCTCAGCAGCTTGAACTGGCTTTGGATAGGTCTCTTGGCTCTACGCTCACCTGCACTTCTCTGTTCTCACTATTCACATAAATGTGTTTTCCTGTGCTAATGAGTCTTCCCTTTACAGAGTTTCTCAGTGCCATCACATAGGAAGTTCTGCTTAAATATAGTTAACACTTCACATAGTCTAGAATAAGCTTATTATCCAAAATAATTCTTTGTTGCCCTTCATGGTTAATTTCACACGCAGGAAGTTCACAACAAGCTGTCACACATATCAAGAATCTCAGAGTCAAATCCTTTACCAGCACAACCTGAACATGAAGATGAGTTCATATTCATAGTGAATGACAGACTTACAATAAGGAAGCAGGCACCAATCATGACAGCTTTCATTTTTACATCAAGGTCTGCTGGGAATGTGATTCCAAAGTTATCTGCATCTGTAAAGGCTTCCTTCAGAAACCCAGTCCACTGCTTAGAAATCCTCCCAACAGTAGCAGTCTCATCAACAGACTTCACCTAGTTTAATGCACAATTAAAAAAAAAAAAAATCTGTCATTCATAATATTCCAGAATCCTTTTCATAATAGATCCATTTGAAAATTTTAGGACTGTATTGTTTGAATTAATATAGCCACTGAATGCAATTATTTCTACCAAATAGTAACCCTGACTATTAGAAAGTCAGTCTTAAGCAGCACAGACATGAACTTAATTCTAAACCTGACTGGAAAGTTCAGTGCTTTAATGGTGTTGGAAGAGAGTTACTGCACGCATGCACGCATGCACACACACACCCCCCTCTGCTGGAAGTCTTGTCTTTTAGCCAAGAGAGTGAATTACTTCTCATGCCATGTATCAGGAACTGCTCAAGTGAAAATTAAACAAATTACATTCTTCTGTTCCAAAGCAGAGATTAGCCCTTTGTCAACATTATGCTTCCTAAAGTTAGGTCCAGTCTTCAGGGTCATATGAAAGACTAGTCCCCAAGTTAAAATTCTACCAAATTTGCTTTAGCAAACTATTGGCAACATAATTTTAAATATTAAATAGAATCTACTAGTCTATCTGCTACTTAATGTGTATGAAAATAATGATGCATTAATCATGACTATTTTTAAGTGAAATTTGTAACTCTTCAGTCATTCAAAATCTGTATTTTAGGTCTAAATTATCTTTATTTACTTGGTCATTGAATGATTGTTAAATGATTAAATGAGTGGTTGTAGGAAGTCATTTTAATAAATACCTGATACAGCTGAGAATAACACTCTCTTGTTAACATAAATTTAAAAAGGTTTTGTTGCTAAATATTTCAATTAAGAGATTTGTGTGCAACCACGGGGAATCAGTCACACTGATCACTGACGAGTGGCTTTAAGATGTCATTTCTGGAAGTTTGTCTGGCTTATTTAGAGTAATCTAGATATCTAAAGAAGTGAATTGATTACACTAGCATTAAAAGCCTATGTACTAGTTACTTTATATATACTACAGTTCAGTTGACAGGTAGTAAGTTGAGCAACAAACTATAACCAAACTACTATCTGAAAGAAGATAACACACTTTTAAAATTTTCAGCATTGCATACCTCAAAATGAATGTCCTCACAACAGCTGCAAACAACACAAGGGCCAGTAATTTTCAGTATATCCATTCTTTTCTCATTCTGAATGGTAAACTTTGGAAGGCAGGGATGCCAGTTCTGAACAACATAACCAACTGGTGTTCCTGGAGGTGCCTGAACTTCCAGCTTCACAGGAAAAAGAAATGCTCCACATTAATGTTCATCATTTGATGTGCTACTGAGACAAAGCCCACGTTAGCACACGAACACAACACAATCTTATTTTTCCTCAGCAATCTTGTTTTCCAATACATGAAGCTACTTGGGGTTTTCTGTGAATGTTTTCAGAAAGCTGCGTGCAAGTTGCAACTTTTACTTTCACTGAAAACATTAGGATGCTCCTAAGCCTATAGAGCACACAACCTATGTAACTATAGTAGAAAGATCAAAGACTAGTGAAAGAAAGGCTGTGAGCATCCTGAAAGCATTCAGTAAAGATATCGCAGGATGCAGCTACTACAACTCCCTCAGTTAGAGCTCTGAGTAGGCTCTGATTTTAGGCTTCAGAAGTTGCATCACCCTATAATTATTTTAATATTTTAAAAACTCAGTATTTCACGTGCTGGATTTCACTACAGCTACCATAGCAGCTATTATTTTCTTATTAATACTGCTGTTATTTTATGAAATCTGTTGCCCAACTCTTACACTGCAAGTCCATCTCCAGTGTAGATTTTGGCACAGGCCCCAAGTCCCCTGACATGCTGTTGAACCATGTTTTTCATTACCGTAATCAGAAGTGGCCAGAGCAACCCTAACTGTTGCAGTTCACGAGCTTCTTCCCAAACTGAGGAGACCCCAGATCTCTTTCCACACAACTTACAGACCAAACCTGACTTGCTTCATCTCACTTTCCAATTCAAGACAACCCCATCTTAAAACTGCATGTGGACCATGTCCCACATAAGGGAAGAGTGTGAGAGGGAGCAACTCACTTCCTGTAAGCAGCAGGGAAAGCAGCATGAAGAACACCGGAGGGGTCTCTGCAACGTTATCACCTCATGGCCCAAGTTGTCTATAATCCGGAGGGTGAAGGGTCGTGATGGCCCACAGCAATTCCTGGTACAGCAGTCAGTGTCCTCTGCTGCAAAATATACTCTTTGCCCCAGTGTATTCTTGAGTTCATATTTGTTATTTGTTTCAAAGCCAGTCAAAACTGAAAAATAGGAACAGAACTGTTAAATTTCGGAGGTGTGTCTGGTTAGAAAAGTCACCATGCTAACTCTTAAAGGCCCTCTTTGGGAAGGCAGGCCTCACTAAAAGTCTGGCAGGGTCAGCTACTGGCAAAGGGAAGTGGTGGGGAAGGACCCTCAAGCAAAGCAGCCTGATGGAGAAGTTCAGAGAGAAGAAGCCACCGTGAACATGGCAATGTAAAAAGGGCATGGAGATGTCCACTGATCCCCTCCCACCAGACACAGACATCTACTGCCAGAGCAAGTTATAAATAACGCAGCATGGAAGATTCCCAGGGAAGAGCTGAAGGGATGAGAATCAAAGAAATTTGTGAATTTAGGGGTGAAACAAGGGTTCTCTAGGGCACAAATACATTCAGAATGTGAAGGGCGCAAAAAAAATCTGGCAGCCAAGATTCACAGCAGCACAAATAGAAAACAACAAGAGCCAGGACAGAAGTTTTGATTAATTTCTCTAAGAAATGAAAGTAGTCTTTGAAGCTTTATAGAAAGAAAATGCAGCAGCATTAGGTGTCAGCCAAGATGGATGGTCCATTTTATTTCTTCTATTTGAAAGACACTGCTAACGTGACTTTGATATTCTTAAAGTGAACAGAATGAGGGGAGCAGAAGAAAAGCAGTTTGGTTCACTGAAACAGCATGATTGCCTGGAAATGGGATCAGAGCTGCATGCCAGTCTATGGAATTAGATAGAGTAAGAGAGAACAGAAAAGAAGATCTTTAAGTAGGGAAGAGAAGCAAGTAGAAATCCTGTGAATGAATAACATGGGAAATGTGTGGCTTCAGGGATAACTAGCTACCAAGATTATTAAATTGCATTGCTATGTATCTTTTAAGATATAGAACCTGCTTAAAATCCTCTGCCTTCCTATTTTCTCCTTCCCCTCCTTCACAACTTCTGCAGGAATTGATAGTGATAAACAGAGGGAGGAAAGAGAAAGGTGGTGATCTACCTTAAATACATAGTGCCAAAGAAAGTCTAAATTCTCCCATTCTTGGGATTATAAGATTTAAACATTTCTCTGTTGTAAATACTTTTCACTTACTCTCAAGAAGTTCAATTTGCTGATGAATTAATATCTGGTCAATCTGTTCGTGGTTGAAAAATTAAACAGAATAAATAGTTAACAAGGTGTAACTAAGAGAGACCTACTTTTAAGAAACATTTCTGTTTCATCTCAGAATGCAGATTTATGGATCAATATATTGTCTAGAGACAGGTAATCTACCAGCAAAGTTGTAGAAGTAGCTCACATCCCCCCTCTCTGGTCCTCTGTCAATTTAGCAGAGCAGTATTTCAGAGCACTAAAGCAAATGGCAGAAGTCATACCTAAGCTGGTCTGGTTACAAGCACACAGGGCCTGTGCTCCTTTCAGGACTTGGGGTAGCTCAGCTACAGAGTCTGACAGAGCCTCTGACACCACATATCCCAGATGACTACATCAGGAGTCTGTACAGTGAAAAGTAGGAAACTGAAATTTTAGAGCAGAAGCTCAGCCACTGCTCAGGTCTGAGAGAAACTCAGGAAAAATCAGCCTTTCCTCAATTGCTTTTTTTTTTTTTCCCCTATTATTTTAGAAAGAAAGCCAGGCAAGAATACATCAGTGTTAAGCCTTGATATTTGCTTTCAGTAGTGGGCTGAGCTGTACTTTTACAGTACAAGGACATATTCTGTAATGTGGAAACAATCCTTGGTTTGCTGTTACCATTCTCTATAGTGTGAAATCTGAGTAGTGCCTCTCCTAACAGCATTATGAATAGGTGTGAAGAAAACATCATGTAGAAAATTAAGCACCTCTGATGTGCTGCAGTTGCCCATGTGCCCTGGTTTGAGTGAGAATGGAACTAATGCTTTTCAGTGATTTTACTTTTCAGCTCAGTTCTCCAAACTAACTGCAGTGTCTGAAGTTAGCAGCGTGTTTTCACAGGCAGTGTCTGCTTCTAGCAGTGATAACACCCCATGTTTAGAGTTAGTACCAAGGGTTGGTGTGCAGACCAAAACCACTGATGGATCTTGTGTACCACACTGGGGGTTACAGACAGTAAAAGGCCACACCTGCAGGGAGAAGTGGACAGGAAAGGTGATCCTAAATTGACCAACAAGGGATTCCATCCCATATACATCATATTCAGTATAAAACTGAGAGATCACAAGGGTCTAGCTGGCTCTTTCTCTTCTCCAGTGGCATCTGAGGAAGAGTCTGTCTGTTCTGCCTTTGATCCAGATCTGTGTGTTCAGTACTAGAATCCACCTCCCAAATATGGTTCTTGTCTGCCACTGGGCCCAGTCTGGGACCCCAGTGCCTGCTCCACAGCATCAGTGACATAACTGCCATCAGGGGGAGTTGGATTCAATACTAGTTTTGTATATATTAGTAGATATTACATTTTGTTATTATTTTCATTAAAGCTGTTCTAGTTTCCTTTTCTAATTGCTAAGTCTCTCTCCCTTATTCCCTTTCTCTTCCCCTTTGGGCTCAGAGGGCCCTTAACAGAGAGAGTCTGTCATAGGTCTAGTGGATGGCCCTGAGCATAAACCTTGACACTATGTTACATATATTTATTCTATACACCTTGCCAAATCACATTACATCTCGCAAACAGTAGCTTCAGAAATGAGAAGGATGTATGACAGCCATGTACCCTGGTCTTTTAGCATCTCATTTGGCAGGAGAGTACTTCATGAAGTACTGCAACTGTAACAGGCACCTCCACCCTTAAACATGCATCAGTAACATTACAAAAGGTTTCCCTTAGCAGCCCTAAAGCAGCAACTTGTGCAGCTGCAACAAAGCCAGATGCAGGCTGCTTATCAGGTGAATACCTTTTCTCTGGGGAAGGAGGAAAGGTGCAGGTACCTGTGTGAGGTATTCCAGTCCAGGAGGGCAGTTTGGAAGAGGAGGAGGGATGGGCATCCAGATTGTTCCTTCATTCACAATGGGCTGGTTCTGGACAGGTGGAACAGCAAGTCCAGCTGGGACTCCCATGGCCTGTGCCTGGAACCCAGAGTTCACCGTGCCTGCAGCACCTGGCATGGTAGAAGACATGCAGTTGTGAAACTTAGATGTTGGAAAAGAATTGCCCCGTGGATCTTCAAAAGATTAATTTATTTGCTATTTTGAACTGTGAAGATCCTTATACCTACAATGTATTTCAGTTATGAATACTACAATTTTCATGAAGGAAGTTACACTGAATTGGGATGTCCAAATCCCTCCAGACAAAACCAAACCAAATAAATAAATGCATCATTCTTGAATACAGCAGAAATTTTATTCCCATAAAAATAAGCAATTTAAAATTTAGGAATAAATAAAGGTTATTTCTAAGTGAAGACAGAATACTTTAAAATAAATGAGTATTATTATCATTTACAAGTTGTCACTTAAGCAAACAACAAATGTTAAGACACAGTTTTCCTGGAATTATAGCTTCTACTTCTGTGATAGGAAATGTCCTTTCAGCAAAATTCATCTGCAGTTTTCAAACCAGATGAGTGTGATCTAAAAATTGCACTTTCCCATTTGTTAAACGTATTTACTTTCAAAACTCAGGAAAGCCACAATTCCTTCATGGAGGAGGTGGGGAGTAAAGGAGGAAATAGTTCTACATTTTGTGAATGCCAGGTAAGTATTGTCCAGTTAGCACTCAATAGGAAGCTCTCATAAAGCATTTCAGGGTCTAAATGTTCAGCACCCCACCAGATGGCACACGCAGCACTGCTTGGTGCTCACAACCCATCCCACATCTCCCGCCTGTGTGCAGAGCTCTGCCTTGCTTACAGCAACACAGCCTTTGCTACAGAGGTGCTTCATAACCTTGTAGCTGAAGCTGCTGAAGTTACTATTGAAAGTCACAGAATAAGAACTATATTTTTTTCCCCTCATTTAATACTTTCCTGGTAGGCAGGTAGGCTTTAAGTCTGATGCAGAGGAATTTTACATTTTACTCAGAAGCAAGCAAAATGCAGAATCCACAAAGAGTATTTTTGTAAAGCTGAACAAAGACAAGAGATGCTGTAAATGTATTTTTGTCCCAAATCAGTTCAGCACCAATGTTTAACATTACATTACAAAACACAGACTGTACCATGTGCTGTGGCCATAAGCAGGACAGTACCTCAGGTGATGTAAACAGCTGTAGCTTAAAACTCAAGAGGTGGCAGGACCACTAAGCTCAGAGAAGGATCCACCCTTATGGAATACAAAATTGCTTTTGTGTCTGAGCACAGGCTTTGCACACAGATTGACTATCTACTGCCATTGTACGTGTGTGCACGTTCAACTATTCAAAATGAAAAATCATAGAATCATAGAATGGTAGGGGTTGGAAGGGATCTCTGGAGATCATCGAGTGCAACCCCCCTGCCAGCGCAGGATCACCCAGGGCAGGCCACACAGGAACAGATCTTGATGAGTCTTGAAAGTCTCTAGAGAAGGAGACTCCACAACCTCTCTGGGCAGCCTGTTCCAGGCTCTGTCACTCTCACAGTGAAGAAGCTTTCCCTCATGTTGAGGTGGAACTTCGTGTATTTCACCTTGCTACCATTTCCTTCTTGTCCTATGACAGGGCACCACTGAAAAGAGACTGTCCCCTTTTACTTGACACCCACCCTGCAGATATTTGTAAACATTCATAAGATCCCCTCTTTGTCTTCTCCAGGATAAACAGTCCCAGGGCTCTCATCCTTTCCTCATAAAAGAGATGTTCCAGTCCCTTCAGCATCTTTGTAGCTCTCTCTTGGACTCTCTCTAGTATTTCCCTGTCCCTCTTGAACTGGGGAGCCCAGAACTGGACACAATACTCCAGAGGTGGTCTCACTAGTGCAGAGTTGAGGGGGAAGAGAACCTCCCTCTCTACCTGCTGGCCACACTCTTCTTTGTGCACCCCGGGATACCACTGGCCTTCCTGCCCACAAGGGCACATTGCTCCCATCTCCCACTGCAGCTAACTCTATTCACAGACCTCAAACTGCTGTGCCACAAGGTGCACAGGCTTAACAGAGGAACAACATAGTAACTGAGGCCAAACATTTTGCATTTTATCTATAACCTATTTGAGCCTGACTGTTAGATGTTGCTTATTGTGATTTGGTTCTGTGGTAAGCAATTAGTTGCCAGGAGTGATGCATTTTTAATTTGGAACAGAAAATGAGATAGAAGAAGAGGAAAACGAATGAAAGTGTAAGGTATCACCACATGCAAAGTACAGCAACAGAGTAGGAAACAGGAACACAATACATGAACCGGCAGAACTGCATGGGGAAAATAATTCTTTTCTTCAGTTTTGGATGTCTAGAGAGAAATAAAGTGAAAAACTCAACTTGTTAATTAAAGATCTGATCATCAGCATGAAGCTGCCATACATCAATTGCTTTGCATCAGTAACACCTCTCTAAAAAATTCCCCAGAGTGACCACTGAGGAACATTCAACATTTTTAACTTCTACCACAGTTGGTACTGCTTAGCACACGACAACACGTAGCACAAAAAGGGAAGAAAGATAAGGGAAGATAACTTTTCATCAAAAAAGAAATGAACAAAAACTCTATTGAATTAACAACAGCAAAGCAAATGAGAGATAATTGCCCTCATGCTATGTCCTACTTCCCATGCTTATTTCCTAATGATATAGCAGATCTGTAGCCAAGCAACCTACCTTGGTAAGTCCCAGGTGCATGCTGTGGGTAGCCATAGGGGACTTGAGCTCCTAGTGCATAGTTAACATTTGAAAATCCAGGTGCTAGGGCAGGTTTATGTGCTGGAAGAATGGAACATACACTTTGAGTATTGCTTTAGGGTGAAAGATCCACAACTTTGCCTCCTTTTTCAGAGCAGACATACCAAAAAATTAAATAGCTGTTCTGTGTAACAAAAACTGTATAACAAGCTCATATTTATTCAAACCAGCATATCTTAAAGGATACTTAAAGTGCAGAAAAAAGGCAGGTACTGCACATGGTGTCATGAAGACATCACAGAATAACAGAATCATTTTGCTTGGAAGGAACCTCTTAAGATCACCTAAATCCAACTCCTGCTCAAGCAGGTTCAGTTCACTCTCTCTCTGGACCAGAAAAGCCTTTATTCATTTATATTTAGAAGGAGTCTTTAATTCAAAGAATTGCCAGGGAACTGACAGGCTGCCCTCCTGTACAGAACAGACCAGCAATGAGCCATCTCCACTACACAAAACATGTTCTCCCACTTTCTTAGGGCTATACTAATGCCTCACCAGCAGACTCAGAGGGTTATGGTTTTAAAAACATTTGCCAAGTTCAGTTTGTAAGCAGAAATAACTCAAATTTCAAGATTATTTATTTTACTTAACTTCAGAAATCAAGATCTGAAAATTTAAGTGTGTGTTTTATAAATTATTCCATTTTAAAATGCAAGTAGTTTCAATTTAAAACTTTCATACATATTTCATAAAATTCAAAGGTAAAGTAATAGTTAAGACTCAGAAGGACCCATGTTATCTCTGACATTAACAAGATTTTTTTATATGTATATATTTTACTCACCTTGCATTGCCGTGGATCTGCTTGTAATTGTTCTGCAAAACAATATTTTTGTTTCATTTCTTTTGATATATAATTTCACAAAAGTTATTCAGAATTATTTATTATTTATAAAAGATACTTGCCTGTCTAAACCATATGGGAAAGCTGAATTACAAATACAGGTTAAAATAACTTGAAATATCTCAGCTTCCTTCTAGGCTATGTCTCTACCACAACATAAGTCTGAATTACCTGCATTCGTGCTTTGAGTATCCTAAAATCATTATAATCCGAGACAAAAGCATGAAGATGTGCCATTATTTCATTGCAGTGCAAGACTCCATTGTGCAGCCGTTCAGAAACATCATGATAGTCATATGAACAAATTACTGCAATAATTTCAGAGCAACTGGTTTAATGTATTGATGTTGACTACAAAACCTGTTTGGGTAAATCCTGAAGAAGCCGTGATGCCACGCTACCATCTATTCAGTGGTTTATGCTATTCCACTTCTGAAGTGGTGCTACTAAGTTATCATGTGTCCAATTTTTGTCTCCCATATGATAATAGAAGGTGGGCTTGCAGAGGCAAGGGGGCTCACAGAATACCATGAGTGAAAGGGCCAACTGCTTATCTTTTTCTTTCTACTCTGCCAAGATTGCCAAAAGAAGTTAAAGAAAAGCAGAAAGAACATTTACTGATGACAACATAAGCCTTGAGAAATTGTCCTTTCAGTCGGTGGGGTAACAAGGGAAGTTATCATTGGCAGCAACTCCTATTGAAGAGAGAGGTCCAAAATTGCTAGGCAATCCGTAAGTGGAAGTATAAAATAGAACAGTATAGGAGCTCCTTTTATAGGATCAAAAACTTTAAAATAAACAATAAAACGAGTTAATATTTAAAAAGAATGCAACTGAAAATTGTAATACCTTTTGTTTGTTATGGTTCTTGCAACTACTTCAGTTCAATGTAGATGGTCACTCAAAGCTGGAAGCAAAATTGAAACTGAAAGCAGTTCCTTCCTGTTTTTCACTCTCAGAGTAAAAGCAGATGTAACAGGAGAGTGTTCAATGGTTCTAGGATCACACGGCATATAGCTCATTTCCCAACTCATACACAACAGCCTCTTTGTTTAATAAATTGGTCTTATAGTGTTCCTTTTTTAATGCCTTTTTTTCTTCTACTTTACTAACAAAACCACCATCCCGTTTTACATACTTCAATTGGATTCTGGTTCCCATATGAATAAAGATTAAAAATAAAATAAAAATATAATGGGAAAGAATATTAAATTATATGTCTAATTTAAAATTCTGAAAGGACACATTCAGACTGCAGACCTTAAACCTTGTTTTCAATATTAATAATATAGTGGCAAGTTTAATATATGACCATATTAAAATATATTGACAAAACTACCAGGAATAGCACAAATCAAGGATGAATAAAGGAACATTATTTAAACTATCAAAAATGAGTTTATCCTGTGAGAAGTTCCAGCTACCTAAACTTCAGTGAAATACAGAGAACTACAAATGAACTCTTTGGTAAAGGGAGAGAAGAAACACAATCATATAATTTACTTAAAAGAAAGACTTTATAGTAGCCCAAAATCTTTTTTTCTCCCTACAACCACACATATATACCACTGTGCAATCTAGGATTTAGAAAATGTTGATATGCTCTATAGCCAGGAAAGCAACAAAGATTTTATGAAGTTCAACTCCCCTTTTATCAGACATGATGCTAAAGATAATAGTTAAGATTACTTCCTTTATTAAAATTCTCTTTTCTTCTATTGATTTTCATCTTGATTCCTTCTACCACCTGCAATTCTGTCACCAAGATTAACACAGTCAGTCATGCCCTGCTTTACATCTGAATAATTTATAAAGATTGTGAAATAACATAAACTTCTTAAATACCACAGGAATGAGGAACAAAACCCCTCTTTTGGCAACTGGTATATTGTACAATATATTGTTCACCCTTGCTGTTACACATGGGGAAATTCCCAACTGGTAAAACCTTGGTCAGTAAACAGTAGCAATGGGCAGACCAGTCACCTTAGAAATGTGTTGGTCCCAGCTGCCTGGGTTACACAAAACAATGGTTTGAAGTCTACATTTTTATTTCAGTTTAATAAAATGAGGCTTTACACGCAACTAGGTGTTACTAGTTCTAGTAACATTTTTAAAATAAGTGTAGGGAACAATCACTGAAACATCACTTACTTAGCAGGGAAATTAAAGATATTTACATTTAGCTCCTACTAATAAAAAAAAAAAAAAAGGAAGAATGCTATTTCTTTGTAATGGAGTAAAAATTCCACAAAATTAAAGAAAATAAATAAATAAGAAAGGAAGTGCTTCAGCAAGTAGAACTCCATTACTGAACTTATTTTTCTTCAACAAAAACACTAGCTGCATGAATCCCTTGTGCTACACTGGCCACATGCTGCAGCCTGGGTTCACAACATTGATAGAGAGTAAGTTGTATTGGAATGAATAAGCTGGCCATGGTGTTCCAGAAGAAGCAGCTGCATATCTTTGCATACATCTCATAAAAAGCTTCACAACGCCCTGAGCAACCTGATCAAAATCTGAATTTAGTCTGGCTTTAAGCAGAGGAATGGATGAAATGACCTCCAATGGTTATCCTTTCCAACATAAATTATGCTAGGAATAAAAGGGTCCTTCACATTTTATTACATTACCTGACATATTTGCTGATCAAACATTCCCCAAAATCTCCAAGACAGAGTGCAGAAGGGCTACAGGGGAGTGGGGATGAGGTTCTGGCTCCTAACACCTCACCCCTCACTGGGGATGTTTTAGGTCAGGGCTATTCAAGGGAGCCTGTGCCCGGAAAAGCCACCGAGTTCAGTTTTAAATGAGGGAAAGCAAAAGCAATTCTGCGGGCAGAAAGGAAGCAGGGGAACTGGAGATGCTTCATGTAAAGTAGTTGTGTGGTTCCAAGTGACACTTATGAAATATAGTCTCTGGATGGTCTTGAGGTCCCCCCAATGCACCTGTGTGCCAGGAGTCGGAAAGGCAGTGGCCTCTCCTGCATACAGCCAGCAGCAACCTCTCCTAAAAACACAACTTGAATCCCACAGGGAGCTCAACCCCTCCAACACGGAGAGGAAATGAAAGTGGAAGGAACTGGGGGACAAGCCACTCCCTTTTAAAGAAGCTTCATGATGAAAACAACAAAAAAAAAGACAAGATTTAAAAAGTTAAATAGCTGTGAGGCTTGCATTAGTTCACCCTAGCTAGCTTTCTGGCATTTCTGTTCATCATCACATTTTACCAGACTATTCAGCCACCACATTTTAACCTTGATGGCCAGAGAAACAATATACTTAAAAATAATGTAGTTGATATAATTAAACAGGGTTATTTTTCTGGTCATGTCAACAAAATAGCCTTCAGAGAAGGAATGAAGTGAGCTGTGTACCATTAATTTGTTTTGTTCTCATGCAGTAAGATATTCTCTCCCTTTACATAGGCATCTCTCCTGACACTTAGGAGTCCCAGCACCTGAAAGCCAAAGAAACAGGTCACACTCCAGGTATCCCGCTTCACTGAGATGAGGGGCACATCTCTACTGCTGCCCACTTCACTGCTGGGCGACAGGACTCCCATTACCTGCCTGCTGCTGTCAGCTCTCTTCAGCAGGGCTCTCCCAGGACAGCCTCGGCAGCAAGAACTTTCTTTAAATCTGTCTTTACAGGCAAGTTCTTTTGCTGGAGACGCTTTCTAAGGAAATGTGCAATCCCCAACTGGAAAACACGGCCCTTTTAATCATCAGGTCTTTTTCACAACCCTTCTAATCGTTAAGCATCCCTGTGATGAAATAAACCCATAGAAAGGACCACCAGAAGAAATCATCTGCGGTAAAGACTCACGTTCACAGCCGAAAAAATACCCCTTCCCAAAGCCGAGAGCAGCTCCTCAGCGTTCCGCACCGACCCCCGCTTCCAGCCGCGCCGGACCTCGCTGCCGAGCACCGCTCCGCCCGTGCCTGGCCCCGTCCCGCCGCCTCCGGAACAGCCGGCGGCGAGGGGCGGGAGCGGCCCGGGCCCGCCCGGGAAAAGCTGCACTGGGCGGGTGGGCAGAGCCGCGTCCCAGGGGAGCACAGAGCTGGAAAATGAGGTGCTTGTAGGAAACCAAGCTGGTGAATCGTACCGAGAAACGGCTCGAAGGTGCTCGCAGGCTGCCTCCGTCGCCTTAAGGCAGCGAAGGGCTCTGCCGCGGCTGGGGGCACCGCATGTCTCAGCACTGTTGACACATTTAACTGTTGGTTGGTTGGGGTTTTTTTTTGCTATGGCAGCGGAAAAGTATTTACTTAAAATTAAGTGATGCAATGTTTCTAGAAAGTAGTAATGCTTCTCAGTACAACCTCACCTGAAATACCACTAGGGTTCTGTCCTGCTCGTGCAGGGGGGTTGGACTTGATCACCTTCAGAGGTCCCTTCCAACCACTAACATTCTGTGATTAAGGAGACTGTTCAAACTTGCTCGTATTTATATGTGTATATTAAATAATTATTCATAGTAAAGTGTAATCCTAAAAAAAACCCCAAATTTAGGTTTCCTATAATTTTTACACTGCTGTCTTCTCCAATCTGAAAAAGGTTCCACTGCAACCTAAGTGTTCAGCAAAGACAGCTGGTATCTGTGAAATACCTGATATCTGTGAAATCTGTCAATAGAAGAAAAAAACCCCAACGCCCTAAACCCCTTTGATTGGTGCTTACCCTGCACTATTTCTAAAATATTTCCTGAAAACACAAGTGATTTGAGGAAATGATTAATTTATCTGTGGTTATCATGTCTGATACTAGATTAATACTTAACAGTGTGAGATTATCTGGAGCAGCACAGGCAGTGCAGTTCATTCACGCTGCTTGAGAAAACACTGTTTAAGTCTGAAAATTTCCAAAGTTTACAAAACTTTTATAAAACTTAAGGGGTTTTTTGTTGGTGGTGGTATTTTTTTTGTTGTTTTGTTATGGGGTTTTTTGAGTGGATATTAAATATTTGCCTCTAGAAAGCTACCCAAAAATGAGTCATGATGCAGAATCCAGACACAAATGATGGTGACCACTGGGGTAAGGAATGGAGACGGCTATTAATTTGTTTACTCTTTTGATAACAAATTTAATGGTTCAAGATGAAGCCCAAAAAGGACAGACATTACTTTATTTCAAAGCTGACTGTATACAAATAGATTTTGTGCACAGTCCCTGGTTTACTGGACTCTCTTGTTTCCATGTAGGCCCTGCAGAGCCCCTTGCCATCCTTACTCCATTAGCAGCCTTTTAGTGGTAAAGCATGGAGAGGCCCAGAAAGAGATTATTGATGTTATCCCAAATTCAGGGTCGTTCACCTAGTGTGCAATGCGCCAATATCACACACTGAGATGAGATACTGTTCTCTTACAAAGTTGCACGAGTTTGGGTGCTGGGTGGTTTTCCACAAAACTAGCACACTTTGGTACTTTTCAGAATTCCTTTTATACATAAAGTTATCAACTGGTAAGTTTCCAAGAGCTTCCCACTAACACTGGTTTGTAATTTACATATGGTTACACAGTCACCTATTTATACTACGCATGTCTCATGAGGAAGGGTCTTCACCTGGGCTAGGGCCTCCTTCCCTGTGGGTGTGATTTTTATGAGGCCAGTTCTCTTAAGGATGTCACTAATCATTATTTAGCTGATAGTACAAAATGATATAAACTCAATATAACCTCTAAGTATATACAGTTTATATATTATTGAGGATGTTTCTTCCTTAAGGACAACCAGTTCTTGATTAAAGATGGTCATCTTGCCCTAGACATCAAGTACTTATTTATCATATCCTTTATACGTAACTAATAGCTGTCAAAAGACCTAACTAAATTTATAAGCAATATTTCACAGATTTTTAATTCCTTTTTTTTTTTTTCCCCCTCTTTATTTGCTTGGGTAGATAAAATCAGTTGAGCTACTGAAGATCTTGCATGTAAGAGCATGCTTGTTTGGGTTTTTTGTTTGTTTTGGTTTATAATGCATTATAGTAAATAACAAAATGTTTTCTTAGGTTTTAAATCTAAGAATTGTCCTTGTTTCTTAGGTGTTTTTGGTTCTCAGATAATTCAACAAACATGATCAACTGAGCTTTTTTTTTTTTTTTAAAGTATTAGTGTCTTTTAAACTTCTGTTCCTATTGTTGGAAGTCCTGTCTTTCATTCTTCAGAATCCTTTGGATATTCTTATATGTACAATGTGCATAGGTGCAGATAAAACCTAATGTGATGCAATATGCGAGTGTTATTTTCAGGACAGAAATATAAAACAAGAAAAATTATAGAGCCTAAATTAGACTTACAGTAATAAAGCCAGCACCAGTCCTGACAGCTTCTACAGGAATATCAGGGGCACAGGGAACTCCTGATGAATAACTCTGAAAGACAAAAGTATCTTGTCCTTAGGAAAGAATAGTTCTGAAAATTAAATATTAATTTCACACCATTCCAAGATAGGATGCTAGAAAACACTATGAAATACTGTCCCAACCATCATCTCTTACAACCCAACAAATTCATAGCCCAGATGTAATGTTCTTTAGTCTGACCAAGATTGCACTCAGCTATACGGAGGGCTGAAAGCTTCACAAATTCCTCCCTGAGTATGGGGTTTTTAATTTCCATAGAAATACATGAGAGCAGCCTCAGCATGAACTCATCAAATTGCTTAGGGGTTTGCTGAGCTGCACAAATTAGTGTTGTATCACATTAAATGATCCCAACTGCATCACTGATGGAGACGCTTGGCATGCTGCCTTCATTGCAACGCCTCCCTGCTATCATCAGGGAGCTGGCCCATGATGCCAATCCTGGGCACCTGAAAACTTGGATACATTTGGAAAAGTTGTAACAACTTTTCTGGATTGCCTTAAAGTCAATCTTGTCATGAAATTCAGCAGAAAAGAGTAGTACTGGTGCAGTATGCAGCCTGCCCTATCAGCTCTACCTCCCGGAGCTGGAGCAGCACATTTGAACTGGTATGAGGACAGGAATGGTGCTTGGCTGGGCTTCAGCTCCTTCTTGTAGCAAAGTCAAGCCCTCAAAAGAAGGACATTATGATGTTGTTGATACTGAAATCCATGCTGTTTATAGACCCACATTTTAATATCCACTCAACAATACCCTCAAAACCTTCTATCGGAACTTATTACTCTGTTTCAGTGGAGAGAAAAAAAAACAAACAAAACTACACCCAAAACAAACTAATGCTTTCTCTTTTAGTGCCTTTTCTTTTTTCCCTTCTATCAGAGTGGAAGTGAACAAAGGACATAGTGTATCTGTTTGTGAAATGCAAAAAATTCTAAATAGTACTTAGCTTTTCTCCTAATTATATTTACTTTCTCCATCTCCAAGCTTAGTATATAATGCTGAATTGGTATATTTTAAATTATTTTTAATTAACTAAATGAATTAATTTATTATTATTACTTTTAACCACAGAATACCTGGCTAGATACAGGAGATAACTCCAAGCTGTATGTGCACCTTGAAAGGAAAAGAAATGATTTTCAAAACAATTTACCTTGCTTCTAAGGCACAACCTCTGAGAAAAAAAATACATTCATCTGGACTCCACGGTTACAGGAAGAAGAACAAATACTGAGATGTTTACAAAAGAAAGCACTTGGAGCAAATTGTCTTATATCCTGATCAATGATGTTGGTGAACTAATCTTCTGCATCCTTTTGTATTCATTCATATAGTCCATACTGGAGCTGCTAGTGTCCATGCATGTCTCTGCAAAGCAACCTGTACTTACTCTAAACCAGATAAATCTGATCATGGTAATTTGTGCATGGATGAATCCCAAGAATGGGAATTAAATTTGAATCCTTAATACCAAAACCAGAAATGAGTAAGTGCATGTCACTTTACATACTCTGTAGCCTTTCTCTTCCAACACTCAAAATAAGATCTCCATTTTTCATATTCAACTTTCCATAACAAAAGAAAAAACAAAAAACCAACCAAACAAAAAACCCCCACCCTATTATTCTAGCCCTGTGCTGAATTTCACCAAGACACCAGATATTACAGGGATTTGGGGATTTTATTTTGCTAGTTTTCTCAGGTACATAAGAATCTAATCTAAAGCTGACTAGCAGTTTTGCACACATCTTCACTGAGTCCACTAAGAGGATTAATACCAGACACCAAGAAGTAGGTTTTAAATATTTTTAAAGAAATAGGTATAGAATTATTTTGACATGGTTAGGAAATTAGAAATACATGGGAACACTTGATAGGTTCTTTTTTTAAACATGAATATAACACAGTTGTATTTAGCTTAGTTCAGACTTAAATGCAGAGATTTAAATTTTATTGCCCAGCAAATGTGACCTTTTTACATACAGATAAATGTTATTTCTTGGATGAGGATATCTTCATGTTCTCTAAGAGGGCAGATGTATCAGCATATTTCATCCTCTTCCTTTCAGGTATTTATCAGTAGGAAAAAACCCTATTCTCCTGCATTGACAGGGGAAAAAAAAAAAAGATTTTGTGATTCACACAATACAATGTAAATTATTGGTCTTTGTCATATCAAATAATGCTCTGCTTCTTTTCTTATCCAACTAGGCTGCTGTTATGAATGGCAGTCAGTGTTCTGTTAGATCAGAGGGTTGAAATGCTCAGTACCTTTTTATTTTCTCCAGTGAGCAGATTTAATCAGTGCCACCAAAGATCCCCTTAAACATTAAGAAGTTGGAATTGCTTCAAAAAGAAGTGGGAAAAGGACCATGTTCCTAGTAATTTATTCTTTTAGGTTTAAGCATGTTTACCTGAGAAGGAACATTTTTGTAGATTCTAGACCCCATTTTCTAGATATATTGTTTATGATCTGTATATTGAGTATATTACAATCTACCACTTTAGCTTGTGATTTCCCCAACACCAGCACCTTGTCTGATCCCAACACCAGAAATGGGATCAGTTCCTCCATGAGCTTCTGATACAGAGGTCTCCAGTAACCTGATTTGCTGAATGGAGTGGTGTTGACCAAAGCAACTCTCATCTTTCTTCTTAACATCACCTAAACAGCAACTTTTTCCTTAATGCTCAGGCAGTACAATCTGTGATGGCAACATGGGAGGAAATTCTCTTATGCCTGTACATGAGAAGCAAAGAGCCTTTGTGCAGCTCAAACTGCATTTAACCTCAAGAAAGACATTGTTTGCATCTCTCAGGAAATAACAGTCATTACCAGCAGGTGCCACAAAAGCCTGTGGACATTATTCCACGGATGATGCAAATGTACTTCTTCAGTATTTGTGGTCTGAAAAGCAGACCCAGAACAACAGGAAGCCCCTGAGCCCTTGCAGATACTGAGAAAGATTAGCTGTGAGTAGTTGTTGTTGTTGTTGTTTTAAATACGGGGGCGGGGGGGGGAATAGGAGAGAGAGAAAATGAGGTTTGAGGCATAAAAATGAGGGTGCTGCCAGGAAATAAATGAAAAGAGGGGGGAAAAAAAAAAAAAAAAAAAAAAAAAAAAAAAGAAAAGAAAAGAAAAGAAAAAAAGAAAAGAAAAGAAAAGAAAAGAAAAGAAAAGAAAAGAAAAGAAACCCAGCTATTTTCAAAGAATTTACTAATCAAGATTCTTTGGATGTGTAAGACAGGAGACCTTATTTCTTCATAAATCTGTGAGGATTTTCCTTCTGCTGCTGAAGGTTTTTCAGGTAGTTAGCCATGATCTGTGTCTCTTCATGGTATACAGAGAGCTGTGAAATGCCCAAAGTAAGCAAGCTAGAGAGAGAAGAGAGCAGGATAATAATGCACAGTAATTTTTGTTGTAAGCTTTGGCTATTATTTCTAGTAGGTGTTGGATACTCAGACACCAGAAGGTAGTTTTATACTTAAAAGAAGCATTTCCACTTCCCTTTCCGGAAGGAATCTATGTCCAGTGAGGCATGGAGGGACCAGAGCTCTGAGCCAGCTCGTGTTGCTGCTGCAGTACATACTGCAGGTCACTTGTTGGCAGCAGGTGAAGATCTGTCCCAGCATGTCTCCTTCAGACCCCCTCCTTCCTCTGCTCCACGGCAGGTGTGCAGCCCCTGTGGCCTTCCAGTCACCCTGCTGCAGTGAAACACAGGCAGAGAAGAACTGGGCTCTTCCCAGGCCTGCCACAATATTTTTCATTCTACAGATGTTTCCAGCAGCACAATTATAAAACCAAAAAGGGAAAGAAGTTGCCTGATGCTAAATCACCTTGCAGTAAGGAAAAACATTTCTGAGATGCCTGGCCTGATTTTCATTTTCCAGTGTGAATTCTGCATCTTCATTACTTTAGCCCTTTCCTTTTGGCCCAGGGTTACACCTCAGGCAGTCATTCCACCTCACCTCTGGCAGAAGGCCTGGCAGCACCCAGCAGAGCAGTGTTGTACTGACAGTGTTAAGCAAGTACGCTGGGTTTGTCCCGTCCCACGGCGTATATAACGTGTGCGTTGAGTTTATAGGTAAAAAGAGGTTCTGAGTTGGTATTCATAGATCTCTGTTTTATTGGGTGGTGGTACCCAGGCCCCTCTAACAAGTGCATCACTGGTTTACAATAATAATCCCTCTCCCCAGATTTTCCTCAGTACTGGGGTTCAGCCTTTAACTGGTCAAAGTCCTGGGCTCAGACTTACCTGAGGCAGAGGGGCACATAGCAAAAGCAGGTTCTCAGTCTGCACCAAGTCTGAAGATCCCACAACCCGTTTGCAGCAAAAATGGCAAAGGCAGCCTCTCTGGAGCAGCCGAGGGGAGAGCTGCTGTGGGAACACGGTTACAACCGCCATTAGGACTGGTCTCGAACAGCCCACAGCCTTTCTCCTGCCCAAGAAGCAACCTGATGAGAACAGCAAGTCCAGTAGTTGTTAGCAAAGGGTTAAGCACGGCAGGAAGCCCTCTTGCTCTGGGCACAGCATTGGAGGCAAGCTCTGGAGAGGGAGTGACTCTGTGGGTGGATTTGCTACCAAGTGTCAGACAGGCTCGAGCAGTGCTTTAGAGATTCAGCCTGAGCTCCACTGCCACTGTCCTCTTCCAAGTGCTGTTTGCCTGGCTGGCCATCTGTCCTGGTTTCAGCTGGGATAGAGTTAAGTTTCTTCCCAGTAGCTGGTGCAGTGCTGTGGTTTGGGTTTAGGATGAAGATAATGTTGGTAGTTGCTAAGCAGTGGTCAAGGGCTCTTCAGCTTCTCATCCTGCCCTGCCAGCAAGCAGGCAGGGAGGGGGATGCAAGGAAGGAGGGGACACAGCTGGGACAGCTGACCCTGGCTGGCCAAAGGGATATTCCATACCCATTCCATACCATATGACATCATTCTCAGCCCATAAACTAGGGGAAATGCTCAGGAACGAGCTGGGCATTGATCTGCAAGTGATGAGCAGTTGCACTGTGCATCACTTGTTTTGTATATTCTAATTCTATTATTATTTTCCCTTTTCTATCCGATTACTGTCTTAACCCACAAATTTCCTGTCCCCCTCCCCCCCTTTTTTCCAGTTCTCTCCCCCCACCCTCTGGGGAAGGAGTGGAGCCAGTGAAGGGCTGTGTGTTTAACCTCCTGCTGGGTTAAACCCCACCACCATCTATCCAGACAGCAGATACCAAGGGCTTTGGGGGTGTTTGTGACAAGTTGAAGCAAGTTTGAGCAGCGCTGGATACTTGCCAGGCTGAAGGCGCATCATTAAATTCAGGCTGCTAATGGAAAACACTGCAAACAAAGAGCAGGTGCTCTGAGGAGGGGCTCCTGGCAGTCAGAGTAGCTTCTCAATGTTGACCTGGACAGAAAAAAACCTCATGGGTCAAGATAAAGGCAGTTTAATAGAGGGAAAGCAAAGGCCTTGTGCAGAAGCAAAAGAAAATGACAGATTCATTCTCTGCTTCCCCTCAGCAGGTGATGTCCAGCCACTTCCTGGGAAGTGGGGCTTCAGTATGCATAGCGGTAGCTAAACACCTCGGTAATCAGCGTCCCTCCTCCTCTTATCTCTTGGCTTTTATCACTGCACATGAGTCATACGGTGTGGAATATCCCTTTGGCCAGTTGGGGTCAGCTGTCCCAGCTGTGTCCCCTCCCAGGCTCTTGCCCACCCCGCGGCCAGGTGGTACGGGGGTATGCTGGAGAGACAGCCTTGGTGCTGTGCCAGCCCCGCTCCTGGCCTTATCGGCACCTTTCTAGCTACCAACACAAAGCACAGCACTGCGAGGGCTGCTATGGGGAAGATTAACTCCATCCCAGCCAGAGCCGGTACAGACAGAGTGGGTTTTTTTCTGTATAGTCACTAAGCCTCCTGCTGCCATAGCAGCTCTGCAAGCATCCAGCTTTACACCCCAGGGACCTGCAAAATGATCTTGCCCTGCCAAGAGCTCCTTTGAACTGGAGGAGAAAGAGCAAAACTGCCCCAACAACAGCAGCTGCCTGTCAGAGAGACTGATTAGCGAAGGATCATGGGAGGTTTCCTACACTTGGAATGAAATGGAACAGAACCTCGGTTTGCTCTCAGCTCCCTTCCCTGCACGCCTGTTGTTTGACCAGACAGAGTGGTATTTTTTGCTTATAACAGACTGAACCGAAGATTGAGGGTGACCTTCTGAGCAAACCATAACAACTGTTTGCTTTTCTCCTGCATTTTAGGGGTGGATTCTGAACTCTCTTGGCTCTGGCAAGAGTAGTTGCCTGCCTGAACACTCCTCCTAGAGCAGTGGTACAGGAGCTGCAGGAGTGCAGGCTGGGGGTGCAGAAGGGTGAAAAAGGCTGTCCAGCTAGGTACTGGGTTTTACTGGGAGGATGGGGAAGGCACGGTGGGGCCTCTTGTGGCTTGAGGATCTACTAGGAGAGGTGTTGAGACTGCAGCTGGAGTTCCCAGCTCAGCCTCTCCGCCACCTGGAAAGCGGGGTTTCAAGCTCTGTAGAAGGAACTCATTGCAACATCACTTGCAACCTTCACTTAGGAGAGCTGGTCTCTGGAAGGTGAACGTAGTGCAAGAGATGGAAAAGGGGATGAGATCCAACAGTTCATTCAGTACAGGCTCCTCGATACAATCAGCCCCTCAGGGTTGGGGAGTAATCACAGAGCACAGTTTGTGGTTGAGAAGGGGGATGTGGAGAGCAATGAGCAGTATTTTACTGCTTTTTACGTGCTTGGGGGAAACGAAGCCAGAGGAGCGCAGACTCACTGCAGGATTCCCGCCGACTTCCACGGGCTCAGGGTATCAGATCAGCCTCTTCTGACTCAGCAGGCAGACGTGCCGTGGTCAGAGGCGTTGGGATTTCCAGCTAAGGGAGAAGCACAAAACAGATACCCATGGAACTGGCTAGTGTTCATTTTACTTAATTCAGCTGGGCACTGCTGGGTGCGCTGGCCACCCGCCCAGCAAGCCGAACGAGCGGTGTAGCAACACTCCAGGTATTCCTTGGTTCCAAAGCTGCTGTTCTCAATGCAGAGATATCCAGCAAGGTGTCCTCTTGACCCAGGACAGCAAGTGCTCGGGCAGCGGTGTGCCGTAACTCTCTACAGGCTGAAGTGCAATTGCCTACGCTCGGTGCAGAGTTTGCCTTAGGACAGTGTATAAATCACGTGGTTTGATGTTTCTGTTTGGTGTAGTCGGTGTCCATCGTTCAGCTATGTCATTTTATAGAGATGTCCATTTTGCCTTTTTTTTTTTTTTTTTTTGGTTGTTTTTTTAAACATTTGTTCTCACCAACTCAAAGCTACAGTGGAGCAGGGAAGTCTGTACTGGAATGCTAAAAAGATCTTTTAATAAAGATTTGGCTTCTTAAGTTGTGTCACTACAACTGGATTTTTCTTCTTTCACTCCATTGCAAACTACCAGAAAAGTTTCTGCTTCTCAAGCTGTGTTGCAACTGTCCTGTTAGCCCTGGGCCTCAGCCCCCGCCATAAAAAGCTTCTGATAACCAAGGCTTCGCCTACATTCACCTAGCGATAACCAGTGCAAAGTACCTGACCTCTCTGTGCTCCGTCCGCGTCCGTCGGCTCTGTTGCATCAGGGCGACACGTTCCGACTTGTTATTTTTGTCTTTGATATTTGGATATATTACAACACCAAGACATCAGAAAGTCTTCTCTCTAAAACAAGTCCATCTTAAAAATGCACTTCTTCTGTGTAGTTGTCACGGTGAGCGATGTCGCCCTGTGACACACTGCAAAAAAACCAAAGTGGGCCTCCTCAAGAAAAGAGCATCTTTTGGCTTCTGCATGGATTCAAGACTTTTCACTTATCCTAAAAGAACTGATGAGAAAATAACGGCCGAGGAATTTTAATCATCCACAGACGTACCCCTGAGATCACTGTAATTTTTAATTGCTGCTGCCTTTACAGTTGAACTCAAACCTACTTTTAATCTCTCTCCCTTGAAAAGAGCAGCCTTGACTCCACTGAAGCCTGAGCAGTTTCCTGCAGCCAAGCCCCAGCCCTTAATAATCTGCTTCTCAGCGCGTCCTGCTCAGCTCTCAGATACACGCCTGCATCGCGCGGTGCTCAGCGGATTGGAATTGCTGCTCAGGCAGCTGCATTTTTAAGAGCTCGGGTAGCTTGTCTAGAGCTCCTGGAGCTGAGGGCAGTTTGTGTCAACAGCAGCCTACAGCCCACCAGCACGGGGCGGGGGTCATGGCTGGGAACACAAAGCGTTCACCAGTGCGCACCCCAACCACACATCCCTATTTACATTTGTAACACACCCTTGCCCGGAGGTCAGCGCTGCTCCTTCTCAGCCCTGCAAAGCTTTAGCCTCCCTGCAGCTCTGCCCAGCAGACAGGTGGCACTGGCTGCTGTGGCACCCAAAGTGGGGAGGGACCAGTCCCTCCTGGGACTGCTGAGGGACCAGCACCTGGAAAACAGGCTGGATTTGAGCTACCACCAGCTCTCAGCAACCTGGTTTTACCCTTTATTTATTTTACATGGTCATTACAGTTTTTGATCATTCCCCTGCATGCAATGACTTCACAGCTTTTCCGGGATGTTCACACTTAAAAAACCTACATCCCATCTCCTGCTGGCCTCCCAGCATGGAGGGCTCAGCTGGGGCAGCAGGCCTGGGGCTGCGTCAGACACTTGAGCACACACGACAGTGCTTATGTTCATCAGTGGCCACACGCAAGTTTTGGTCCCATTTCTTAGAATTTCCCCTCCTTTGTGGCCAGTCACACACCCAATGCAACATTGCTCCTCTCTCCCAGGACAACAGGGGTAGGATTTGGCTCCCAAGACAAGAGTCTTGTTCTTGTGCTCACTTACCCCGTCCTCCTCTCTCCCTGGTGTGGCACACAAACCTCACTGGGGGGATCCACGGCGGCTCCTGACATGGAGACAGTTGGGTTCCACTGCCAATAACTTTAAAAACACGTATGCATTTTTTTACAATGCTATACAGCACAAAACTCTTTGAGCCTTAGAAGGAGGGCTCCAAACCTCACCTTTCTGAACCTCAACTGTGATAAAAGACAATTTGGTCACAGCAAATTGGCCACAAATGTGATAACAATGGATTGGGCTATGGCACTATCACGGGATGAAATGCTGCATTTTTCAGTTCATAATTCCCTCCCCACCAAGCCCAGACAGCTACAAACCTGCTGTGAACAACAGGCACACCCAAAAGATGTGCTGGAAAACCTGGACATTTGTTTTAGTTGCTAAACTGAATTCCTGTCCCCAAGAGCTGCTTCTACCTGGCAGGAGCTGCAGCAGAGCTAAAGGCCGGTGCACTTGCAGTGAGCTGCCCTGTCACTCACCAACTCCCTTGTTTCACTCTAAAACTGGCTGCTGGCCTGACTGGTGCCTGTTGGGGATTTCAGGGCTCCAACACTGACCTGTGAACTGCCAAGAATTTCACAGGGCACTGCTCTTCCTTATCCCAGACCCAGGGTTAGTGCAGGAACCTCACAAAAGGCTGCGCCTTTCCTAATTAATCACCCTTCTGTTTGGCTGGACAAAGAGGAGCCAAACTAACCCTCCAAACTCTCCCGACACCTGATTTGCAGCAGGGACTCCCAACTGCACTATCTTAATGTCAACACCGAAGCCCCTGCTCCATGGGGCTGCATAGACCAGCCTGGAGCTACTGTTCGGAGGGCTCATCTCCCCCCAGAGAGCGGGCAGCGATGCCAGACCCTACCCCCCGCAGCTGGATGGCTTACTGGCTCAAAATGCTTTGGTGTTCATTCGTGACCCGCTCCATGCCAGCAGAGTAACGCGCCAGGCTGCGGCTGTCAAGTGCCTGCTGGGAAGTACAGTAAATTCCCCTGGAACTGCAAAGAGAAAACATTTTTTCAGTGTGTGAAAAAAATTTAAAGTACTGAAATCCCCAAGTGAGAAATAGTTGCACCTATGAAAAGTGGACATTAGCAATGCTGTATTAACCAAGGTATGGCTGCGAGCATGGGCTGTGAACTTCATCAGAAGTAGTTCCTTTTCTTTTACAACCAAGGAAATCACTTACTGTCAGATAGCAAGAATGCAATGTCAACTCTGGTGCTCGTCAGCTGAGGAACGTGACAGGCCCAGCTGCATCCAAGTCTGCTGTTTAGATACTAAACTGTTACCCACCAGTGCTGGCCTGTAAATATCTGCCAACATGAAACCCCACGTTCTTTAGCGTTGCCAGCTTAGAGAAAGGTATAAAAATGGACTGAGGAATCTGTAAAATACTTAAGCATTTGGGGATCTTAAGCTGTTTCTCACCAGATAAGCTCAAGTCCTGCTCTAGTAGTCACTCTCTCCTTGGGGAAGATGATTTAAATTTGATTTTGATACTTCCTTCTCTTCCACTGTCCTTATCCAGCATGACTTCAGTCGTTCTTTCCTGTCTGCTTTCTCTACATTGCTGCAGACTATTCTTCTACACACTGTCAAATCCTGCTGGCTTCACACTCTAGAATGACACTTAGGAAGCAAAAAAGAATAAACAAAGACACACGATTTCACCCCAGGTGATCGTGGTTGACCCTCCTGGTGGTTCAGAGAGCAAAACTAACAGATTATAGACATTGACCTCTCGTGATGTTACAGAACCGCGTTACCATCGATTCGCTACCGCTCCTGTTGTAAAAACGTTTATTCATCTGCAAATGTTGTGTCTTTCCAACAAATGCAAAACAGCTTTTTGGTGGTAAATAGCAGGTATTTATTTGAAATGAAAAAAAAAAAATACTTCAGTACCTGAACTATTGCATTTAATCATGTATTGTTGTAATTGTGTTACTCTACCTTTTTGCATTGGAGACAAATATACAATGAACATTCAGATATCACAGATTGCACACTAGATAGTAAATCGTCAGGCCTTTTACGTAACCACCAAAAAACAGATATTGGATTCTGCAATATAGTACAAAATTCCACACTCCAGTCTTAGCCAGTTATCTTCAATTTACTCCTGATGCTGTACAAATAAATGGCCATTTAACTAGGGCTTACAAGTTAATAACAGGACAAAAAAAATATACATTGCACTGACACAAAAAGTCAGCTGTGTTAATAGTCATGCAACAAGTAACCAAACTTGCTGAAATTAAAAATACTTTCTAAAAACAGTTTTAACTGCATAAGTATTTTATACACAGTTCATTTACCGAAACAAAAGGAGTCTTTAAATGATACAAAGCAAATATAAGTTTCTACCAATTTTATACATAAGAAAGTGCAAAATAACTTATCTAAAGTGTTTTGCTATTGAACTGATGAACGTCGGCCGGAGGCAGCCGACCCCCTCTCATAAGCATGACATTACAGTTGCACACTACATACGAATGTTAAGAGTACATGAATAAGTATACTACAAAGAACAAGGCAGGAGGAGACGTGAGGTACTTGCAGAGAATACAGCCTACTAATGTTAGTGTACATGAGTATATTTATGCTCAATGGATTTTTACATGGAAAACAAAGCAAGTAATTGCATTAGAAGCTCGAAAGAAACAGAGGGAAAGAAAAACAAAACCAAAACCAAAACAACCCACTCCCAAGTGAACAAAATAGTTGCCCACAGCACCAGCTGCCAGAGGAAATACGAGCAGGTGTGGGTTTTTTTCCCCCCCCTCCACCTCCTACAAGCAAGAACACGGGTTTTGGAACAGCGCAACCAAAGAATTCAGTCAGAGGCTGTGCTGATTTGTTTGCAAAATGTAAATCGGGACCAACCTCTACACTACAGAAGAAAAATGACCTTTATTTATTTATTTAATAGGCTGCCAAATGTCAAAAGCATAGAGCCAACCCGTACGACAACGTGCTCCTGCAGCTGAACGCCGATGACCACCCCCTCGCTGACTGCCCACCGTCTCCACGACCCCGCACCGGTACTATATGCCAACTGTTCACTTGAGTGTTTAGATTCTATCAGTGCTATTGTCATAAACCTTGTTTTTATCAGGGTTTAATTATGTGGCTGTACAAGTTCCAGTCCGTAGAAAAGAGGGCTTCCTTAAACTGGGTTTTGGTTTGAAACCTGGAGGCAAGGGGAAGAAAACTCTGTGGGCTCAAAGGCGTTTAAGGGTTGTTCAAAAGAGCCTTTTCTTCTAACTGAAAACATTAAGGCCACGAGCCCGTCTCCTGATCTATGCTGGTTTCGCATCATTTTGGGAAGGGTGAAGGCAACGTTAGAGAGAAGAGCTGAACACAGAACCCCCAGTGCTCCGCGCACACTTACCGAGGACCTCTGCTTGGTTTTAGGGACAAACCTGCCAGGGCAGCCACGCGACGCGGCTACTCAACCGTCACTCTTTGGATCTGCTTGGGTCAGCTCATCCCAACAAACCTGCATTTACTCAACAGTGTGCAAGGGCTCTAGAGAAGCCTTTCTGTTCGTTTGAGGACCTAGTGTACATACCCAAACAGGAATAGATCTCAATTTACAGACCAGCACACACATAATAAACAGACATGTATCAAAATACGTATTTAACCTTCAGTGCATAAACAGGTGGTACTAGGGTAAATACTAAGTGGTCAGGATTAACAAATTATTCACCAGTAGAAGCTCAAACCAAGAGAAGACAGGTGTGTCCCCACAGTGCCAAGGACCTTCTGGAAGGAGCTCACACCCCTGCGGAGGCTCCGGCATTTTCCACAGCACAATTCCAGTGACAGTCCCGGTTTGAACCATTTGCTGTCCCAGGGCCAGAGCCTGCCCAAATCGCTCCAAGTGAAGGATAATCTCATCGTCTCGAGTGAAAGATGCTCACTCAATTACTAGCAGAGCCAAAGTGGGGCCACCTGCCTTCCGGTGGTTTGGGTCATATCTTTACTGCTGTTTAAAAGAATCCATTGTGAATATACCTAGATCTAGGTCAGTTTGTCACCCATTTACAAAATATATACACATACGTTAAAAAACAAAACCAAACCAAGGACCAGTCTGCCCCCTAGCCCACCCCACCCCCACCCCCCACCCAAAAACCCACTGGCAAGACCTCAGTCAGAAATTAAGTCCGTGGGCCTATCCGAAGCACGTGTCCCAATCCCAGTGGATCTCAGTGTCTCTACTTCATCCCACATGTAGTGCAAAAGAAATGACAGAGTAGTAAAAAAATACTGCAATTAAATTCATATTGGAACTTAAAAACCATAAGGAAAATCGAACTGCCGTCCTCAAGTTGATGATGCCATGTGCTGAAACACAAAGACAGTTCTCAGAAGCATTTCTGACATGACTAATATCACCCTGTTTTAGAGCAATGCCTATTGTTCCAAAAAGTTGGCTTTTTGCTAACGAGCTACGGGACAACAGCGGTAAAATTTTTTGCACAAGGAAATTCATTCTGTACCTATATGCAAACCAATTGCTATTGACTAGAGAAGGTAAAAGCTGGTTCTTGCACTGCATGAATCAGCTGCTAATGAACATTAAGTAATTAACAAAACTGCAGCTCTGACATATGTATAAAAGAGGCCTTATTAAATATGAACAACACTGAGGTGGTAAATAGTTTGGTATAAAATGCAACACAAGTGTACAATTTAGTTCCTGGTTATCTTACAGCTCGAATAAAATACTCCAAGTCCTATTCTCAAAAATGTATTTTCTTCTCAAAAAATCTGTGTAGTTCTATGAATAGCCTTACTGAAATTAAGATACTGTGGGCAACTAAAAGAACAAACATGCACAGACTGGATTTTTAACAGAAATATGCATAATGCCTTTGAGTTCTCTTGTTTGTTTCTTTTGGTTTTTGTTGTTGATTTGTTTTTGTTGTTGTTAACATTCGTATTTAAATTGATAGATGAGATAAAGATGCCACACAAAGTAGAGTGGTTAATCTGAAGTCCCATGTAACAGGCAGTTAAGTTCATATTTAGATAAAAAGGCCATTATACCTATTTACAATATACACAGTTGCTTGCGAAGAAGGCAGATTTACAACTATCTTCTAAAAAGCCTTCCCCTCCCCCCGTAAAGATGACTAGCTCTACAAAAACAAGCCAAGAACGGGTGTTTAGGATAAGTGAGGATTTTCTCAATAGCCACGTCAACACAGGTTTAGGGGCTGACAGTTCTATTGGATTTGTTGTTATTAATCTTGTCTTCCCGGGCCTTTCTCTCGCCCTTAGCATCATTTACCTTCTGTCAACACAAACCAATTCAGTGATCCCTTTTTACTTTTAGTGCTTAAAACTCAGTATAAACTTAAGTGTAAACAAGACAAAGTTCTAATCCCTTCCGATCGCCGCACGATACTCTCACTGGTTCTTGGAGCGGCGGCAGGGCTGGACGAGTCCTCCCTTTGGCAGGACCCCATCAATTTCTGGGCCCCTCCTCTGAACCCCGCTCGTGCTGCAGGTTGTAGAAGCAGTTCTGGCAGACTCTGACCGGGGATGAGATCTTCAGACGCTTGATTTCCGACTGAAACCTACTGCACCTGTAGAGGCAAAGCCAAACATCCCTGTGAACACCGGTCCTCTCCCGCTCTGCTGATTTCTATCCAGGTGGCTTCAAATCCCAGAAAACTGCCTAAACTTCTCTTGACAAAGAAACGCGGCGCGGCGCGGCAGAAGCAGAATTCAACTTGTGCGATCACCACAGAATCAGCGGAGTGACTCTGCGTGAGAGGCAGCTTAAAAACAGCCCTTGGGAGCACTTTAGACCCAGAGTAGAGCTACAGAGATGAAACTAGAAATACTGTCTCTGACCCAGTGGACCAGAGAAGAGACTCCCAGCTCAGATCCCGGGTAAGGGGAACTCACATACATCCTCTGCGTCATACACCTTCCTGTCTGAGGCTGCATGCAACTGGCTCCTAAATCAGCAACCTTACAGTCCTGCACACAGTTTATACATTTTGACTGGGTAGCTTGTAGACTGACAAGAAGAACTAGTTGCTGCAAGAGAAGCTTATCTGTTCAGACTGTTGTCTGGTTTTTTTTCTTTGCTAAGTTCCTTTGTCTATACTTTTTCCCAGATGGGCAACAGCAGGGGTTTCAAAGCTGCAAGCAAGCAAGCAGATTTCATTTTCTCTGATACTTGTCTTGCTAACTGGATTTATAAAGAGGCTGGTCTGTCTTTTCTAATTCCTCCCTGGAAGTTTTGATGCTTTTTCTTAATCAGTTCTGTGTGGGTAAGGGAAACCTCAGTCTTTCAGCAGAGTTCCATGGTATGCAACAGCTTTACCCAGCCTACAACTCTGTATGGAGAAGAGCCCAGAGGAGAGACTGTTGGCTGGCTTACTTCTGGCAGAAGAGCTGTCCACAGTTCCTGCAGTGGTGACGCCTCTCGGTGAGTGAAAAGCGGACTGCGCAGCCCGAACAGCTGTCTCCCCCCTCATCCTTCACCCAGTGATCAGCTGCAGACCGGCCGGGCTGATCGCTTACGGACCAGCTGAACACTCTGCCTCGACCATCCCCAATAAGAATTCTGCTGTGATCCCTTAAAAAAGAAACACACACACACACAAAACCCAACAAAAAATAACCAACAAAACCAAGCAAAAGCATTCCTGCAACAGCTCTGGCAGTGACGCGCAGTCATCGATGACTGATTCTGCACGTCAGAATATACAGTATGTTTAGCTATTTGCACAGCACCCAATGTGCAAATTAGCCTGGTCTGACTGAGAAATGGAGCTGTGACAACGCGTTGTGTAACAAAATGAAGCAGAATAAGTCTACTTATTTTAGGGTTTTTTTAATCCCAGTCTTGGAACAAGGCTGCCCTAACCAGAAGCACCACAACACAGCATTATGGAAAGAACAACAGCTGGTTCATATCACTGCCCCCCTGACAACACTTGGAAAAAAAAAATAGAATTTTTTAAGCAACTGCTTGTGAGCTACTCACTTGGAGATGCCGAGTGCAGTGATTTCTGCTGGATGTGCGTTGTCCTTGCGATCAAATGCTGTGTGCATAGTTAGTTTGCTTCTAAACACCAACTGACGCTCCCATCTGTATCCTGGAGATGAGCGGGAAGTAGGAGGAGAAAAAGCCAATTTGTTGCTTCTTGCTTTTGTTCCCTCTTCCCCCAACACACCTCTATTTGTGACTTTGAAGAAAGAAAAAAGTCTCCCCCCCCAGATAACTCTGTGACTCAAGTTTCACTCAGCAGTATTTCAACTGCTCCCCAATGCACGTAAAAAAGGAGAATCTGCATCATTTGCTTTGTCCTGCTCTGTCCTTCACCTATTATTCTATCCTTATCTTGGCTCATGAGTTCCTTTACTTGATTCTATTCTCTCCACCATGCTGCTTGCAGGGAGCTGTGGTGGCGAGTGAGTGGCTTAGCTGCCAGCCAGGGTAAACCGACCGCAGCTTCTCATTAAAAGCTTGAACAACATGCAGCCTTTGCACACAGATTTTACTCTTCACATTTCGGAATTTATCAGCCACAAAGCTGCACAGACAGACTCGCTTTCTGGGTCAGCGCTGACAATTCGTTTATCCCAGTTTCTTTTACCTGGTTTAAGCTTGCTGTAGTGCCGTGCTTCAGCGTAGCCGGGGTGCGAGTGGTTAACCTGAGCGTGGGGATGCATTTTTGCTTGTCCCTCTGAATAATTCACAAAGATAAAGCCATCTTTCTCATCCAAGCTGAGCTGGTCCGACCAACGCCTGGAGTCGTCAGAGCTGCTGTCTGCTGACCACGCTGCCGCTGCTCTGTTTGACGATGACCTAGGCCTGTGGCTGGTGCTGCTTGGTTGACTCTGGCTCTCCTGCAGCTTCGTGTCCTGGCCTACGCATGCATCATCTGCTTCAGAGTCACTGCTGTCCTCTTCATGGGCCTCCTGCCCTGGATTTGCCCACCAGGAGAGAAAAATGTTGTTAGCAAGGCTGCTTGCTTACAGCCTGAGCTTCTTCCCCTGTTCTGCTGCTGCACTACCTACAACCCAACAGGTTCCACCAGAGCATGACCCAGAAGGCATCTGCATGCAGGCATCTCTAAGCCTTTGCAGACATTCAGCTCCTGTCAGGAATCACACTATTCATCTTTTTTTGTTGCATGCGTCTGTCCAAACCAGTGCTCCTTAGCTGAAGCAATTCCCTACAATAGTCTGTCTGAGGTAGGCTAGGACAGACACAATGAATAAAGTTTTCCAAAATGTTCAAGTTAGCAAAACCAAATCCTGCTGCCTTCCAGCAAAACTTGTGTAAGCACAGTTCCAGCTATACTGGAACTCTGGTTGACAGAGAATTTGTTAATAACAAGTTTTAACAAAAAAAAGCAACTGCTGAAGATCTTTATGTTCCTACTAACACTAAAAAAATAAAAAGCTGCATTTATATAATAATTACTAATAAGTATCATGTGACCCAGATCCAAATCTAGATCATATCTTCAATATAAAGAGGGTAAGCGGAAGATGAGATGCCTAAAAACCACCGATCAAGCATGCATCAAAATCTCCTGAAAGGGGAAAAGGATATGGCCAGCATTGCTTGTCTAAACAACATGCTGTTCCGTCAGTAGATTCATTTTAACTCTGCTGCAATTCCATTTAAACATATATATTACAAAAAATTAAACCAAATCTAGCTTTTGGACAACGGCAGCATCCATGGTGTTCCCCAACAGCAGAAACAACCACCCACTGGGAAGTTCAATCTTCACAGGACAAAAGGTATGATTTTTTTTTTTCTTACTTAAAGCATCATCAAACTACCATAAGCAAGGCTGTGAACAAAGAACTTCAGATGCTCTATTTATTATACCCACTGGATGTCCATGGTCTTTTGAGATTAGATCCCCACCATCCATTCTGCACTGTATAAGCCACAGGATTTTATCCACGTATAGCCAAGATCAGATCAAAGGCAAATAGAAAACACTTGTTAGGAGACATACCTATCTGTGCTTCCTGACAATCTTCTTGCATTTCCAGCACCTCCACAGGCTCCGGAGCTGGTGTTTCTGGTACTTGCAAAAACTCCATCCGCCAGAACTGGAGGGACAGGGGATAAGCAAAGTGGCACGTACTGAACTCTTAGCTTTCTCCCGAGCTACTTCTAGAGTTGATGGCTTATCAGAACTGGGTGTTTGCACTGGTATCAGTGAACTGGTGTTCATAGATCCATGCTAAGCCCTGTTTTGGGGGGGGGCTAGATACCATGAGAAGACACCTGTGTTCATGCCTGGATCAGAGGTGAGCCAGTCTTGTGTTGTTATTTAACATCTTAACTGTTCAAATAAAACAAAAAAAAATCCACTCCACATAGCAACCTGACCTGTAGACTCCAGTTAAGGCAGAGCCAGGACTACACAGTACACAGTACTGAAAATCAGGTTAGATTTGCAGTCATCAGAGATGCCACCAAGTTGCTCTTTCTTTTCTAGGCAGCAAAATGAATTGTCTCAAGGTGTGTAGAACAAAGATGGTGAACAAAACCCACAAGGTCCAGGCGTGAAAGCTGGTGACCAAAAAGTAACCAAAACAGAGCGGGAAGGAAAAATTATGCTGCTGACTATTGGCAGTTACCACATCACAGCGGGGACATTGAAAAGGAGGAACAAAAAGCCCTGTAAGACTGCATAGGAATGTCAGCTCACTTCAGGAGTTTGTGTGAACATTCAGGGTCCATCCAGCTTGGGGACAGGACACAGAACACTGCCATGGGCAGAACTGGTGCAGCTGGTTCCAGCACCAAACGCAGTCATCGTCATCTACCCAGCCTGGACTCCCTCCTTCCTGCAGGACTAGTTGTTCAGGTGGAGCACCCAAGTACAGCTGGACTGCTTTAGGTACGGGATAGGACACCGTGTTGGACAGACACAAACTTCTCTAAGTGCTACTGTGACTACTACTAATGTGTAAAGTTATTTTTCCAAGCGGTGATGCTTGGTACTCACCCGGACAACTCCGTCCGAATGCCCCGTTACTATGACGTTCTGGGTGTCCCACTCATTCATCTCCGACACAAAGCAACACATTATCTGCTGGCTTCGACCAGTGAAAGTGTTGACGCTTGCGGTGGGGCTGCCATTGATGCTCCACACATGGATGTAAGTGCCAGCACATGATACAATATCCCCCTGCAAAGACAACACCTCTGTATTTCAAGAGAAGTCTCAGGTTTTCTTCAGCAAAAACATAGGCTGAGTTCATTTATAAGCCAAGTTCATCCATTCAGGCTGGCACTTTTCAGGAAGTTCTACTCAAGCTGAGTTTGGCCACCTGACCAAATTTTTAGGCCAGTGTGCATTTTTATGAAATTGTACATAGAAAGCCAGACTTAGCAGCAACCTCCTTGTTGTAGTTACAGTGTACGAGTAGACCACTTGCTCCACCTTTCACAGCGTAACGATCAAACAGCATGTTTTCAGTACTTTCTCAGTTTTCAAAGACACTGCTCTTATTGACTCCACTCTTTTTCACAAACAGGTACCTCCTTAAATTTCATTTGCTTCCTTATTGGGCAAAGGGCAGGAGATGGTCCAAACTAGCGCAGAGGGGAAGCGGGAGCTGCTGTCTGGAATACTGGCAACACTACGACCACCGGACTACCAGCAGCTAATAAAATGTGCCCCTTCCTATCCTCTCCTTGCATTACAGCTACATTTTGTCTTAATCTCAACCACATCTTGCTCCAGTTGCAACATGGTCCATCCAGTCCTGAGGAACCAGCTACATAAAGTTTAATGTGGGGCAAATTCTTTGAGGTGCCTGAGAGCTGGATAAATGGCAACCTTGAACCTACAGGACAATGAGAGACGAGCTTTTAGGATCTATCTTTCTGCTACAATTGTCACTGCAGCTTCATCCAAGGTATCTTCTGCTGCCTTGAAATTAAGCATAGGTCAACCAAGGTCACAGAGCCAAATCTTCTGCCATCTCCCGTGGAAGGCCTGAAAGGCACTTTTAATGCCACAGCAGCTGCCAGTGCTGTTGAGCAGCCCTTCGGAGCTCAAGCTGCTCTGTATGGAGTAAACCCACGTGTGTCCAGATGCAAATTATTCCCTAAACCGGCTAATTAATTTTTTTTTTGGCTGAGTTATACAATTTTTGGCAACTCAATAGAAGAGCTTAGTTGGGTTTTCTTTGGTTTAATCATTTCTGACCTCTCCTACTGTTCCCACTGCACCCCGGTGAATGGCATTAGGTTCTTACCGTTAACTCGTTGATGCAGAGTGCTGAAACTGGAGCCCTGTGACCTCGAAGCTGTGTTAGGAAAGAGAGTTTATTCAAATCCCAGATGATGCAGGTGCGATCCCGTGATCCACTCACAATTATGTGATAAGCTAGCGATGCTGTTAAGCACGTGACGGTGTCAGTATGACCCAGTAATGCCTGCAAAACAGAAACCAGGAGGAACAAACTGTGATCAGGAGAGAGCACAAAATTAGTAC
>JANIJG010003522.1:39866-73603 GCA_024611175.1 Megaceryle torquata
AGTATGACCCAGTAATGCCTGCAAAACAGAAACCAGGAGGAACAAACTGTGATCAGGAGAGAGCACAAAATTAGTACATTAAACCTACTTATCTGAAAAAGATTCAGATCATGTCAACGTGAATGTCCTACCAGAAGATGCAATTGACTTACAAGCATTCCCCTGGCAACTATTTTCATAACTGAAAATGGTAGGAACAATATTTTGTTCCATTTAAATAGTACTCTCACAAAGCTTAAGTTTCAAGGGTCTAATGTTATATAGCCTACTGCTGAAAAAAACCAACCAACCAACCCCCCCAATAAAATTCCAACCTATTCTGCATCCTCCATCTGCACCACTGTCCTATTTATAGCATTGCTATGTGTTTCAGGGTGCCCCTGAAATTACATTCTGAAAACAGAAACTCTTTGTAAATATGACTCTTCCAGAAACTTCTGCTGTTTGAGAAAAGATTAAAAAAAGGAGTTGCAACCAAAACAGCAAAGTGAATTTCAAACAGGAGAAAAGTACAAATATCTACTTGTTTTAGACTCCACTTTAACATTTCAGGCTTAACTTAACCCTTGGAACAGGAGTCTGGAATGCAGTCAGATTACTGGAGTTTACTCAGGTACAAACCACTGGCTTAAGCACAGTAAATGGCCTTCAAGACACTACCCTGAAATCCAAGATACACTGCTCTTCAGTTAAATACTTTGGACAGTTGTTGGAGACCACCCAAGGGAAGTTATTAAACAACACAGTTCTCTCAATTTCTTCTCTTATGTACGAGTGGAAGCTTTCATTAGGAAAAAGTCTTGCTATTAAGATGCTAACAGGAACAGTAACACTTAAATACCCAGCTACTTATAACAATGACACACAGCTTCTGGAATACTTTGAGGTAGTGGGTGGGAGGGTGTTGGTTTGGGTTTGTTATTTTAGTAAACACGCAAGACTTACTCTGCACTTAGCTGCAACTGACTTTAAAGCATGGGTGCTCATTTGTTAGATTAAAAGTTGATGTTTTGAATTAACAAAGCAAGAACAGCTTAAGGTGATCCTGAACAACTGTACTCAAGTTGTGCCAGGGGTGGTTTAGGTTGGATATTAAGAAAAATTTCTTCACAGAAAGGATAGTCAAGCCCTGGAACAGGCTGCCCAGGGTAGTGGTGGAATCCCCATCCCTGAAGGGATTTAAAAACGGGTGGATGTGGTGCTGAGGGCCATGGTTTAGTGGTGCCCTGGCAGTGTCGGGTTAACGGTCTGACTTGGTGATCTTAAAGGTCTCTTCCAACCAGAACGATTCTATGACTTTAAGACACCTGCATAATTTTGTTAGCATCACTACCAAATCCCCATCTTTCCCCAGACTCCCCAGTGATCAAACATCTTTAAAAACAATGCAATTTTAAAGAAACATTTCGCCCCCTTCCAATGCAGATCAGTACCTTGACTGCTGAGCTCTCCAGAGGTCTGCTGGACTCGGGGTTTCAAAGCTTACTATGTGAGCAATTCCCCTCTCCTATTTCCTTTGACTTTGTAACATAATTTATGTAACATAGAAACACAGAAATGCCTGGGTTGGAAGGGACCTCCAGAGGTCACCTAGTCCAACCCCCCTTCTGAGAGCAGGGACATCCTCAACTAGAGCAGGTTGCTCAGAGCTCTGTCAAGCCCCACCTTGAATGTCTCCAGGGATGGGGCCTCAACTACCTCCCTGGGCAGCCTGTTCCAGAGCTCCACCACCCTCAGAGTAAAGAGCTTCCTCCTTATCTCTAATCTAAATCCACTCCTTTCCAATTTAAAACCACTACCCCTTGTCAAAGGCACATAAAAGGCATCTTTATTGTATTTTACCTGTTTCAGTGTGAGGGCTTTAGCTTTTTCTTTGGAGATGCCCATTTCCCACACACACACCGCTGTACTTGTTCCTCCAGTGATAACCAGTTTGGGGTTGGGACAAATGGCACAGAGTATCTGACCCCATTCTGACAAACATTCATAAACAATTACTGCCTAAAAATAAAGAAAACAAAGGAGAATTACTTGCAGCATTAGTGTTTGGTAGAATAAAAACAAAACCCCGAGTGCCACGCTGCATAGCAAACCACTAAGTAACAAAGCTGTCGCTGCTACCCCCGTGCAGTTTTGTCTCACAGAGAAGCAATTCCAGCCTCTGCCGTAAGATGTCCCGCGAGAGAACGCGAGAGATGAGCTTTCACTGCACAGATTTCATTCATTCATGTTTTGCAGATATGAATGGTAAAAAGTTAGCATTAATTGCTTTCTGTCATTCTGCCAGCATTCCGATGAAGACCACCAGATAGGGAGCAATAAAACACATGCAGTATAAGATTATTGCATTCACATGTGATAAAAATTTCCACTGTTAAGATTTTAATTTCTGGTTTTTCCCACTACTGAGTACTAATTGCTTTTGGCACATTCAGCACTGAAACAAATTTCAGATTACAAACCTTGTCCGACTCGTAAGTACCCAGCCTACAGCTGAGGTCTGCATAGCCCCAAGCAAAAGTTTTATTCCATGTAGGTGGGATGAGAACCTTATTCTGTTCTACTGCCAGAATGCCTTTATCAGTACACACGATCTGTCCCACGGGCTCCTTGAGCTCTAAAACAACAACAAAAAAAGACGGGGTTATGTTTTATTGCCGGCACAGACAAATAGCGTCTGATCCCATTAAATACCCGATGCCCTGCAAAAGCAGGATCTCTGTATTGGTTAAGTTGCAACCATAGCAACTTTTGCTACGTTGCTAACAAATGCAGGGCTAAGAACCATCAACACTGGTGAGAACATCCTGAGGGTCACAGACAGCTCTGATCCCACCTGCGATGCTGCACAAGGGTTTCTTCTGACGAGATATCTGTGGTCATAAAAAATGATTGTAGCATTTTCAGCATGAGTTAAACTAAGTTTTTGGTACCAATTCCAACAGCTTGGCTAAGAGTTCCCCCCAGGCTCTATTTCTGATTACAGCCTGTGCTGTCCTACCTTTTTTTTCTCCAAGCTTTGCAAACACAGATTAGTGCTTTCTAATATCCTGTCCCAGAGTGTAAACCTGCTATGTTCTTTCTCTCCCTACACCAGGCAGGCACAGATTCATTTCACCAACTAGGGAAAAAAAAAATCATTCATTGACTTGCCTCACAGGTAACTAACTTTTGGGTTGGTCCAATGTCAGATACAAAGTCAAAAGGCACCTTTTTTCATCTCGATGAAAATATCAGCACTACCCTTTCCTGCCAACATTTTTCAGTAGTTCTTGGCATGTGATAAAGAATCCTTCTGGTATGAAAAGCACAAAAATTGAGGCTAGCAGAGGCCTGGGAGCAAGGTACCCTGAATGCTGTTTGTTAAAGGGAAACTTTCAAGAGGTGCTAAGTTTTATCCCACTATTTTAAAAAAAGCTATATTAAATTGACACAGTGTTGGAGCTTCCCACTTTAAGGTAGTGAAGAACATAATCTTACAGCATCAGAATATTTTGAATTTGTCTTTCTTACAAAAGTGGAGGCATTAAGAACATTAAAACTAAGCAAAACAAGGCAAAGTACATCTAGCTGAAGCTCTGAATGCTCTGGCAAAGAAGGAGGAATAATGACCATGGGTTTACACTTTACCTTTCACTGGGGCAAGAGATGGCCTCAAGTTGTCCAAATGATGGAAAAATATCTTGTCACTTGTGGAACCAGGAGGCGCAGAGGTTCCCACCACCTCTCCATTCAGTCGGCTTCTAACGCGCTTCGGTGGGTGTGGTTTTTTAAAGAGCTGAAATTTATCAAGGAATTAATTATCAGCAAAATTTACAGGTTTACGAGAGCACAAGCTTAAAGAGATCATCAGTACATCCCATTTACCTTCTAAAAATTCTGCAGGTCAGCAAATGTTACTAAACTGTTCTCAGTATTCACTAATAACTTGTGACAACCATTTCAACAAGACCTCAGCACATAATATGGGATTCGGCGAGGACGTAACGAGCCAAGTACTTTTAAATCTACCTCCAGTTGCAAAAGCAGTTGAAGTGAAGTGAGCAAAAACATCCAAAAGCTGACACAGTGACAAGGTATTAAATTCTAACCCAGCGCAAATGGAAAGCTAATTTTTTGGCTTTGAAATAATCTCTGTCCTGCAAACAGCAGCTCATGCACTTGGAGGTGGCCAGGCTACTGAAGAACAGAGTGACAACGTGGGTGGGCATGTAACTGGACCACGTATGACGATCACTCACAAGAAGGGCATCTTGTCACCTGCTTCTCTTCTGCCTAGCGTGTTGTTACGAGTGATTTTACTGTTTCAGTGACCATTCCTTGGATCTCAGACAGCGTTAAACGAGCTGATCGCCACTTCTAAAAAGCCACGATCATCAGTGACACGCACAAAGGTTCATCACGTGATAAATTCACAATAAACACCTAGGATGGTAGATGCTATGGATTGTAATATGTAAATGACAAATACAAAACATCACTTAACGTTTGTAAGATTTCGATTTCTCTTTGGCAGAGTGGCTCTTACAGCTCTGAAAGGAGAACTGAAATTCCAGGGCCGAAAGTTCTTTTCCTTACAGCTCTTTGAGACATGTTACCTGTTTGCCTATCCAAAGCAGAGGGAACGTGCATAACCCCGAGCTATGAGCATGGACACGTGTTTCTACTGCTCACACCTATACTCTGGGTAAACAAGAGGCTCCCTGCACTACAGCATGCCTCCTGGCTGGCTGGACTAGGAGAAGAGGGGAAGAGAGGGCACATCATACAGTGTTCACATGAACAACCCATCTCAAAAAACACCAATTCCAGCAAGTCAAAAAAACAACCCTCTCTCCTTTAAGCAAATATTTCTCTTGCTTGTTCACTCTGCTCTGCTCCCCCAGGCTGTGGCATCTCAGGACCCTCAAGAGTCTGGGAGAGTCCTCCTCAAAGTGTACTACCAGCTCTGGAATGTTTTGCAGCACAACTTTTTTAAAATGGGAAGCAGAACTACGAGGAGATGGGATAAAGAAGCCATAGTCCTCATGTTACATCTCCATACAGCAAAGGAGAAAAGAAGTGAACAGCAACCACATCACTGTGACAGCCTGCTCTAGATCCCCTGTGGAATGTCACAGAGGGCCCGAGCAAAACATAAAAGTTACATAAAAATGTGCTCCAGGAGCACTCGCCACCAAAAATGACTTAAGGAGGGAGTTTTGAGTTTGCTGAGTTTCTTGCATTCTATTTCTTCTAGCAAACTGCCATGCAATTGCTCATCATAGGTCTGTACCTAACAGGCATTCGAAGATTCAGGGAGACCCTCGGACTCAGCTGCAATGCTCTTCCATTGCCCCGCTCACAGCACCTGTCTATCTGTTCAGCTGGCATTAGCTGGGCCACGTCTGATTATCATCCCAGCCCAGGGATCAGCAACTGAGAGAACCCCACCACCATCACTCATCCAGACTATTGCGAGAGAGCAAGGAAAGAAAAGGAGAAAAGCAGCCCCAGAGGACAGATGAGCAGTTCTGCCTCCCAAGCCATGAGTGCCAGGCAGTTGCTAGTGGGTGTCCACAGGAAATACCCTGTGGCTGTCCTGAAGCATCCTGTGCTGCTGGACTCTAGGAGTGCCCGGTGCCTAGGTTGGGTTCCCAGTGAATTGCTGAACCTATCTGTGATTTCCACCAGATCTAGGATTGGAAAAACTCACCAATGACATTTCAAAGTTTCACTCAATAGAAAAAAAAGTCCTAAAGAAATGCCTAATGAAAAGAAAGAAATGCTCAACCCCTAAAAAAACCCTTAAAAACTCGCACAGTAAAACTTCACATTGAATAATTTAATTTTTTTAAGAGTACACAAACTTCAAAGCTCCACTAAAAACGTGTCCATACAGCTCCTACAAAAGTCCATCTTCTTAATTTAATTTTTGAGCTTTTTTTCAACAGATCCTTCAAATAAAAGATGTGGCCACGCCCTGCTCCCCTCTGACTGTGGAGAAGGAACATAATCTTTTTTTGATGCTGATTTTTAGAGTCGGACCAGAATTCATTTTGACTTTATATTAAGGGTGCAAAGGTGGGGAAGAAAGGAAGAATTTAAAAAAAAAAAAAAAAAAAAAAAAAAGAGACAGACATTTCTAATGACACAAGTAAAGCCCAAAGTTCATCTGTGTTCCATTTATGATGGAAATGTAAATGATTCCATATCACTGGAAGAATATTTATAGAAAAACACTCCCAAGAACTTTCACTCCTAAAAAAACTTTCCTGTTCCACATGAACACACTTCAATTTGAGTATCATATGGCAAATAAGGGTCCCACAAAGGCTATACCTGCTTTGGTATCTGTCCAAAGTTATTAATGAATCCTATGGTAGCAGTCTCTTTTAACGGATCGTTGATGTTATATATGTCCACCTGCCCCTCATAGAAGAGATGGTGAAAGACATTGACAGCTTCTACTGCAGCAGGACCTTGCTGTTTATAGCCAAAGATCAGATCAATCCACTCGTGCAGGTGTGCACTCACAAAGTCACATTCCAGAGCCTGAAATTCAAAGGGCACGCATTAAAACCAGTCGTTATTGGTCATCAGTTGAGTCTTCCTTATGGGTCATCAGTTGAGTCTACTACAGCTGCCAGAAAGGAAAATGCAGAATGTATTTTGATGTATTAGAGTCAGACAAAGCTATTCATTGAACCATGTCTTGCCTCCCCTGCCAAAAAGGAAGGCGAGGGACCTCTGCAACAATGAACCACCAGCCCAGAGCTCAGGGACTGGCTAGAAGCTGGGACTGCTCGAGCTGAGCTCAGATTAATATGCAGTGGAAAGCCCCAGCTGATATTTTTCTGTTATGGCCGCTGTTAAAGTGCAAATTACCTCCCGATGAACTCTGATAAATTCACGAGGATCTCCTTTTGCCCATGGGGGCAGTATTACATCACCAAGTTTAGTTCCGTTTTGTTTGCAACCTATGAAAAAAAGAAGAAAAAAAATTTGGAGAGAAGCACTGAAACTGTAATTGCAACAGTGAAAAATGATACTAAAAAAATATCATCCAACTCTAACACGTTTCTTCTACAAAGCAAGCCATTGCAGTCTTTTCTTTAAAACACTGTGTTGTTTTTAAATGTCAGGCAGAAAACCCTGACAAATGGTTTTGATGGCTCACAGGAGGAGGAATTCAAATACTTCTTGCTCAGGAACATTTAAGGCTGATAATAGTGTTACAGCACACACTCTTCAAAACAAACACTACCCTTCTAGCTAGAGGCGTTGATTAGTTTACGCCTCTTCAGTCTTCACAGCAGACAGTTTGAACTCAAAACCTTTATGTTTCCCCATCAAGTCCTCTTGGAACATGATTACTTTGTCTTTATTTTTCTGTTTAAGTAAATTTCTGCTTTTTTCTCTCTCTCATAGCAAAGACCCATGCCAGTGCAGGAAAGTTAATGAAAATAAGAGCCAGTAAAGTAGCCTTTTGCAATCACTGCAGAAAGCAGAATCTTGTTAGATCAGTTCAGCTCACACCTAAGCAGCCAATCCTGCTACCATGGCAGCTGTCCATTTTGCACCCAGAGGAATTGGTACAACAAGGTTCATTTTCTTACCTCTTTTCAACTTCCTCATTCTTATTCTATGAAGAAAACTGGAATAAGTGTACTAGCCCCAGTTTAGGACCGAGCCCTGTATTGGGCATCTGTTTAATATGTAGCATATACTAAATATATATATATAGCGCAATGGCATGTCACATGAGTGTATTTTGAAGGAAATAAATCCCAGTATGAGACAGTAACAGCAAATTGTGCTGAGAAGCCCTCGTGGAGCAGTGTTTCATCCCAGGATTTCATTTTTCCACAATACAAACTTTCTGTCTCAAGGAATGGAATTATTCTTTTACCTGTGAGAAAGGCTACACGTCACTGGAGCACAGGCTAAATATTCATTTCATAACAGTGAAGAGCTAACTGGTACCCCCACAAACTCCACATTCAAGGGCACTGGTGATTCCCCTCAGCATGGTCTGGCCACAGCAGTCTATCTGGGTTCTGGATCACTCCCTTCCCACTCTGAGCATTACATGGAGGCACGATGTGATTACTAAAAATGTATTTGTTAAGACTTCCCATTCCTATTCTTGGTTTGTTTTTTGTTGCCAAGAGACAAGTCCACACTTCCAGGTTCAGAGGAGCACCAGCAAATTTCCAAGTTTACAGGGGTACACAAGTACTAAGCACATGGCTCCAAAGGAAACATGGCTTCGAATCTTCCTCTCTTTTTATCTGAGAGGAAGGGGAGCAGGAGTACTGGGAATTCACACAATCAAAAGTATCACACAGTGTTTAATAGTTTAATAGAGGAAGTTCTAGAAGTGAAAACTCTCAGATTTTGCAAAGCTTAAAAAAAAAATGAAAAAAAAAAAGATGGTGAACACCACCACGGACTAGCAAGTTATATGGAGTAAAATGCAAACCAGGGAAACTCCATGTAAAACATGATTACGTGTGCATTTTGAACTGGGAGAAAACCCCAAAAATCAACTAAACCACATCACTCCAAATTAAACTCCTGTTGGGGTATTTCAGTGTCTTGCTCAGCAGTTCTCAGAACAAACTTTGCATTCTCTGCTTAAAATAAACACTCATTGCTTGAGAAAATACCTCGGGTCCGATACATCTGAAAAAAATCACTCTGAGTTATCACAGAGGAAATAAGAATTCCCGCTACAGTCTTCCTGAGGAAATGATGAGTTCCGAGTCACTCAAGACCTCCATGTGTAATACTGAATAAAATGTAGTATCAGGAAATACCAGAAGTCGTCCTGCTTATGGTTTCATGTCAGAACATTCAAGTCATCTATCATTTTCTCACGCAGATCTTTTTCTGCTCGTATTACGAGACACTTTCCCCATGTTGGACTGCCTGGCGCTGCTCCCGCACCCGTAGCGATGCCAGCAGGCTCCTTCTGCCTACCTAGGTCAAAATTGTTGGAATTGAGCAGGAACTCGGGGAGGTAGAAGAACTCTGGGATGAGCTCCTTCACATCTGCCATGTTGTGCTTCGAGGCTGAATACCAAGCCTCCCGTACGCTGTGAAACATTCGGTCAGCCAGGTCAAAGTGCCCGCCCTGCGGGACGGAGCGAGAAGCGCGTCAGCATCAGAGTATCTCTCAGCACAGCAGATTTTGCCAAGAGGGCAAACCAGAACATCTTCTGCTTAATAAAGATACTACAGAATGTACCATCTCTCTGCCTCTAATGCAAGAGGTTTAAATGGCTGCACTACCTTTTGCTATGCAATAGTAGCGAACATAAAGCACGGAGATGCAGAAACAGAGCATTTTCATCTAGCCCTGTGTCAAAGTCTAGTCTCCTCCAGAGAAACACAGATCTTCTTGCCTGATGGCTTCTGTCTAGAAAAATATTTGATGTGTAATGTTACAAAACCTATTACCCACCAAACTGACTCTGCAAACATCAGTTTATCTGAACACTCAGTACTAAAATGGCTCTTTGGATAGACATCCTGGATTAGACTAACAATCTTTCAACACCTCCAGCACAGAAATAAACAACTGGCATATGATTCTTTCAACAACAGACAAATAAAGCATGATGAGCAAAGTATTTTTCACAATATAACTTGCTTTGGCTTTTTCCTGCTGAAATTTTGTTCTGCTTACATTTAGAAAATGTTCAGATTAAGAGAAAAAAAAAGTGAATATAATTTCTTTTACAAAAAAACATCAAAAACCTACCAGGCAATAACAATTGGGCTAAAAATATTTCTTCTACCATATTTGATGAAAAAGAATCTGATCGATCACATTTTTCACTTGGGTTTCAAGTGCACAGCAGGAAAGAAACACCAAGTGAGGCGATGTCATTCTTACCTGTAGCCGTAAGAAAATCTGAGTGAAAGGCTCCATCCGGACAAGGTAAGAAGCCACTATCATGGCTGATGAATAGTGGGTCCCATAGTGATAAGCTGGGGTTTCCCCTACAGAAGATTAAAAAGCATAAAACAATAATTAAAGCAGTCAGGTGAGTGCTTTATTAGTACTGAATCAGTACTAATAAAAAAAAATAATTAGAGCTGCATTTTAATTACTCTGCGACCTTTAAGTCACATTTAAAATTGGAATTTGTAATTTTCATTCTCGAGAACCTGAAAACTTTGTTTTGTCAGGGCCATGACTTGAGTTTGGGCTGTAGCCCAGTAGCCCTCATGAGCTCCTGTGGAGCAATACTGAATGTTTAGTCATTTTTTTTTCAACTCACTGAAATGTTGCAGTGCAGCTCTGGTAATTTCTGCTGAAGAAACTTTTATTTTTTTCTTTTTAGCCTTATTAGTTACTGTGGAACTAAAGGCCTGGGCAGAGATACACCCCAGAATTATCAGCTACAGATTTTAAACAGCTCATTTCTTATTTTTCTGGCAAAAAGTCTATATAGAACCACTTAGAACACATCGCTTCATTTTGAGAAATGAAGGTCTCTGCCGGTCGCTGTTTGATACAGAACAGCAGCACAGCCCTTTGACAGGCTTGGGTCTTCAATAAAAGTACACAAGACGAAATGCTTCACAGAATAGCTGCCTTGCCAATCACACCAGTGTTATTATCAATGTATAAGGATGCTCGAAAATCAAAAGCACCTAACTTAGCTGCGTCTCATTCTAAGTTGTGTTGGGTTTTTTAGCTAAGAAAATGCTGTTTCCTCGGCTAAAAACACACAAGAAATGAAAAAGCTATAGTACTGCTAATGCAGAAGTATTCCCATTCCTCTGTACAGCTTGTTTTCTTGCAGCAGCTCTCAAACTGTATTAGTAGAGACAGCGGGTTGTACGCTTCATGTGCCTGCCCGTTCTAGCCTTTAGACAACGTTCAACTGTTCTGAACGTGGAACTGTTCTGTCTTTAGGATTTAAAACAGCACAGCAAGCAAACCAGTGCCTCTTTGCTCTAATTTAGTACTCGTTGGGAGAGGCACTAAAAACCACGGCAGAGTTCTGCATATCCACATCCAGACCTCTCTGCCCCATAACACACAAATGCACGACTCCCATTGAGAGACAGGCACACATCCCTCTGCTCTCCCTGCAGGATGTATCACTACTTACCGTTGGGATCTTCCCAGTCTTTGTATCGCTTCTTGTACTGGGCTAACCTGTCTTCTGTTTGAGCTCCCATGGGCTTAGCCAGATTTCTGAATGTCTTGGGATTCGTAAGATCCAGTTCCTTTAAAAACAAAACCAAAAACCAAACAAAACCAGGCACTAATTTTGTGTTTTAAAATAAAAAAAAAAACCAAACCCAAAACGGAACAAACGCTTTCAACACTGCTGATGAGTATGTTTAACACCAGATAGCTCCTAGGGCTATCATGTTTTTTTAATACACACATAGCAGGTACAATGCTGGATATGCTAAAACAGTCCTTCAATTTTTGTTTGTTTGTTATGTTTTTATTTTAAGACACATCTGGGCTCTGGATCATTTTTTGCCCCGCTCCACTCATCCCATTCCCCACTTTCCGCTAATTCTGTTCTTGAATACTCATCACACACCCTAAAAATGCTTTATGTTATGGTCTGGCTGGTAGCAGCAGCTGCCCACAAACACATTAAGGGGTTGTTTCATCTTTTTGAAAAGCAAACTCTTCACTGTGGGGCCAGATTTGCTGGTAGCCCCTACCACAGTTTTGCAGACAAGCAGGCTTTCTCTGGGGGCAAAACATCCCTCAGGGTATGCAGCAGAAGCTAAAGCAAAGAAAGTGCTGCACGATACAGAGGCACCTGTCTCAGGACAGGCTACGTGTCCTTGCTCTCACCTGTGCACAGTCCAGTAGCACTTGTTAGACCAGCACAGCCAAGGACCTGCCCGCACAGGACAGCCAAGGATCAGGTGAGTGGAAGGAATATTACTAAACAGATTAAAGCAAACAATTGGCCATCAAGACGAGCCTCGGTTTTACCAGGGCACTAAGAGCCAGCTGCATTATTTGCAAAACCTCCAACACAGAAAAGATTACTGCCAAAATATTTGCTTTACCTCCGAATCGTAGTCTGCGAGGATCCAGGGGAAGACAGGGTACTGCATAAGATCGTTATAGGATCTGCCCGCCAGAGTATTTAAGTGCATCAGGTACTGGAAGTTACTGATTTCTCCTCTCTTAAGGAAGACAGATAACAACACTGTAAAGCGTTCGCTTGACAACAGTCCAAATCTGTGCTGTCAGACTGCCGAAGCGCTCGGCTCTCCTCAAACATACAAACCTTACTTCAGCATAGCACTGCCCACTCTGCTTTTACTACAGCCCCTCCCCTTGCATTTCCAACAGCAGAACCGTTTCCTATTTGATGACAGTCAGGAAATACTACAAACTAAATGTGGAGATACACTTTCTGTAGTAGTATATTCCACCCATTCAAGTAAGAGGATAAAACTTAAGTGCGCTGATTAATTGCATATTACTGCAAAATGTGGAATTTAATACAAAAAAGCCACTCAAATTGCTATACTTACTTCCCATCTTTGAGTAACGGATTTTTCTCCCACTAAAGTGCTAAGCAAGCCAGACCTAATGGGAAGAAGGAAAGGCATTTGCTGACTTAGCATTTTCATTTAAATTTTCACATGACAATACAAAATTTTTAAATTACAACTTATAAATTCCATCACTTAGAAAATACAGGGCTTTGTTCCTTTTTTTTTTGGCTTTAGCAGTGCCTTTTTTTTTTTCTTTCCTTTCTGAGCACGTGCTGTTAAAATTATGCACATTAATAATGCAGTTCAGTGCAAGTACAGATCTATCCAGCAGGCTGCTGATGAGGAAAGGATCTTTAATAAATTTGACAAATCTAATGGCTTTGGCACTCCAGTTCCTCTCAGAACATATCTGTGCTGATAATGTTAACCCTGCTAGCACAGAGGGATTACTAAGAAGATAATACCAATGTGGCTAACGATACTAGTACATGTAAAATAACTGCAGCACAATATCACTAGTCATTTATTTGGTAATGCCCAATTTTAAATGTAGGTTGCAGTACTTGCCAGTGAACCCTGCAAGCATCATTTACTCAAAACCAATGAGCTTGTGAGGAACAGAATCACCTACCCTTGCTCTACGCTGGTGTTCGGTCTCTGTCCAGACACTGACTCTGAACTGTCAGTTAGAGATGGCACCACAGCCAAAAACCTGCAGCAGCGGTTAAAAGGAGATGGATATTAGAGGTTTTGTCCTGGGTACTTCTATTCCTTAGAAAGAGAGTGCATTTAGTGCAGTTCCAGACTGCGTGTTGAGCAGCTATGGAACATCTTCAACGGGACTGCAATGACCCCTGTTCTCACTGAATGCATAGCACCAGTGTGGCATTGGGGCATCAGCACTTCCCAGTGGTTCCTTGGAGCAGCACCCAGTTGCTGTCAGGTTACCCACTGCATAATACCCATTGCTCTCGCAATCTGCTTCTGGCTCTGAGGTGACTGGAGGCTCAAATATGGCCCAACACAGACAATGGCAAATATTTGGATTAAATGTTCTAACTTGGTTTACAATACCTTTGATAAACTTTGTTTCTAACCCCTTTTTGGAAAGCCAGAAGATAGTTCCGTCCGTCTCCCGAGAAAACTTCAACTGCAATTGGCTGAGAACAAAGAGGACAAACCCACGTCAACACTACTGCATTTGCTCGTCACCTGAAGGTGAGGCACAGAGCGGTTTACTCATGCTGTACTACACCTGACACCAAATTACTGTCACGTAGACTTTGCTTAGTGTGGCCAGATGATTTACTTCTGGAACACTAATATTCACTAATCCATCCAATAAACTAAACCCTGGTAAGCCAAGTAGACAGCTTATATAGGTATGGTTTTAGTGCTTAGGGATATGGTTTAGTCGGGAACTTGTCAGTGTTGTGTTAATGACTGGAATTAATGATCTTAAAGGTCTTTTCCAATCTAGGCAGTTCTGTGATTCTGTAAATGGTCAAACAAGGATGCAGAATTTCAACACTGAATAGCTTCACTTTCCAAATACCGATCAGGTATTTGGAAATATACTCTTTAAAAATGACAATATTCTCAAAAAAAATGGCAAAGTTGGCTCCTCAATCCGGTGTCCAAGTTACCTGCAAAAGGTATCTCCTTTTATGTACTTCCTTGATATCTTCATATGCAAAAATGCTGCATGTTCTTTTGAGTTGACTTGGACCTTGCCTCGCTCCCCGAGGTATGATTGGCTCATGCATCCTGTAAACGAATGCGGACAGGCAAGAGAGAAGTGATTAAAAGGAGGTGAAATTAAAAGAATTCTTTTCTGAATTCATATGGAAATCCACCTGTAGAAACAGTTGATCCTCACAATATTCCCCACTACACTGAGCAGTCTGTGAGGAAACCGCTCCTGAGGTCTTTCTGTATCTGACATTATTTTGGAGTTGACTCCTCCAAAAAATCTCATTAAATACTTCTCGTTCAGCTATTAAAGGCTGAGGAAACTCTCCATTAATCTACTCACTTAGGAGGCAGAGTCTCAATGTCCCGTATTTCTCTGGTGGCTGTCATGGTAAACCCATCAATGACATAGAAGTGCTCTTTCCCAAAGAGGAGCAGCCCTTCGCTGGTGTCAAGGCCCTGAACCCGAGCGCAGCGGTACATGTGCTGAATCTGTAAAGAAAGAAAAGCAGACACTCAGCAAAAACAAGCTAATGAGCTCAAGCTCAAATTTTTGTTTTGTTAGAACAAGCCTTTGCTTTGTCATTTGCAGATACAGCAAAAATTCTGCTCTTTTCCCCCTTCATCAGATTTACTTGACACCTGCAATTAGCAGCTGGAAAGAGTTAAATAAAACCTCCTCTGTATGGTATAGATTTATATATTAACAAACTTATGGACTCACACAGTGCTTCTTAATCATATTTACAACCTGTAGGTTCTCACCTGTAAGAGTGGTCACAACTGTATTTACTGGTATAGTTCAGATGGACAAAGTCCAAAATACCAAATACGCGGCACAGTTGTTTAACATTGGTCTTGGGAATAAAATACCAGTTAGCAAGGTTTCTCCTTCTAATAGAGGGAACAATTGGATATAGACAGTCCATGGGAACAACTGGTTACAGGCAGTCTACCACGTTCAGTATTTATAGTTTCAACATGTATTTTCTGTCTGGACTCATTAGGCTGACAGGATAATAATCCAAGCGTAGATAGCTCATGACTTTCACTTCAGGACAGGGTTTGGTTTTTTTTTTTTCAAGGAAAGAAGGCAAAAAAAAAAAAGAGGCAAAAAAAAAAAAAAAAAAAAAGGGGAAAAAAAAGGAAAGAAAAAAAAAGGAAAAAAAAGAAAGATTGCTTCCAGTATAGGGTTTTCAGCTTGGGATTTCTTTGAACTAGAACACACATTTTGTTTCAATGAAGAAGCTGACAAAAAATTAAGCAAATTCAGCTAGCAACATGTAAGGCAGCATGTGCTTAGTGTGAAGTGCACAGTACCTTCTCTCCTTCTTCAAGAAGTCTAAGTAAAGTTGTATTGTCAGTCTTCTCCTCTTCATCAATTGAACTCCCCTCAACAATTTGATCCTGTGACTGGTCCTGGTTCTCATCATCTCCTCCATCAGGAGCAGAGCGAGATCGTTTCAGGGGAGGCTTCACCAGGCCTGAGAAAGAACAACAGAGATAGATAAATAAAAAAACCCCCTATGCATAAAAAAAAAACAAACTAAAAAGAAACAAACAAACAAACAAATTACTTTGCAAAACCTACTTAACTCTGAATTTACCAACCCAACGCCAAGACAAAGCCAAGAGCCCAGCAAGATCCTTACGCTTATCTCAATGCAAACGCATGAGAAAATGTAAAGGCTGATGAATTTGAAAACCAGCAGAGGACAGAACAAATGATCTAACCTTTGACTCTTGCAATAGTGTCCTCCCCGTGTTCTGGCTCCTGCTGAGTTGTTTCACCCACTGTATTCTCTTCTATGGCATCCTGAAAGACTGCAGGGTTTCCAGAAGCCAGGCGCATGTAGTACTCCTTGCTGTCATAACTTATAGCTCTTCGGTAACGAGCAGGTTTCTTAGAAATAAGTGAAGAAATGGCTTTGTCAGTCAACTCCTCCTTCCCTTCAGGGAAGGCGTTGCAGCAATACCGTGTGCAGTACAGTGCATGCCCATCAAGTGCTCTGTGCATGCTCAGTCATACACCAACACGTAACAGAGACTCCTCAGTAGGTCTAATCTGTCAGCTAATTTGGCATTTCAGCCACTCCAGTAATAATGGGATCACAGAAATGCCTGCAGCTAAACCTGCAGCGTGGGAAATAACAAGTGTGGCCACTATGTTATGAACTGTCACAAAAGCTGGGCTACTTGTGCTGAAGACTGATCAATCAGATGGCCAGTTGATCACCTTCCCTAACTCCTCAAAACACAGGCAGCTTATTCCTTAGCTAAGCAAGAATTTCAATGAACAATTGCCTCTAGGAAAGATACAGATACGTAGAAGTTGGTATGAATTAAAAGCAGCCAGGGACTGGCTTTAAAGCTCAGAAATTCCTCATTGGTTTAGTTGTTTGGTTTTGTTGGGTTTTTTTGGTTAGTTTGTTTGGTTGGTTTTTTTTTTTAAGTAAAGATTCTGATGGATTTTGGGCAGGAGCCTAGCACAAGAGTCTCCATTTAACCAAGTCATTCTTTGAGCACCGTTTGTACCTTTGGGTGATGACAGAAGATGATGATACATTTCACCACAGTGGTGTTGTGGTGAGTTTTGCTTGGTTTGGGGGTTTTTCTTTTTGTTAGGGTTAGTTTTGTTAAGAGTTTTTTTAGTTAGTTTTTTTTTCCCCCCTTTGTCCATCCCACCCCCAACCACAGGCTAATTCTTATGTTCCTCACTTGATTATGGAGGTAACGTTTAAAATAGAAGTGAGAACTAAATGCAGACAATAAATATGTCAGAAAGATCACAGGAGATACAGGTTAAATTAAAAAAAAAAAAAAAGAGAGCCACTAAAGAGCCAAGAACCTTTCCAAAATGAAAACACACTGATGCACATGGATGGAGGAGACCACACTGATTTTGTACTGCAGTTGAAAATTTTCTTCTCTAAATACTGTTTAACCCCCCCTCAAACTCTAGAAAGCTTTGTGAACGTGTTTCGATCCCTAGCACAGAATTTTTCTGGGTTTGTTTTGTAGCATTATTTCCCAGGAATTTCACAATTAGATTGGGATAATTACAAAATATTATTATTTATAAATCCAGTCCAATGCTTTACATTATGCAGTATTGTAGAACGTCACTGCTCTTTTTGGTCAAGATGTTCCCTTGTTCGCTTTTGCAGTAATAACTGGAAATACATTAATTTTTTATTACTTTTATTTTAGTTCATCTGTATGATTTTCTAGTGAGACACTAAAAGACCCCCCCCTCAAAAAAAAAAAAAAAAAAATCCAAGCTAGCTTTATCACAGGTGGATGCTCAGGTTGATTAAGAGATTAATATCAGCAACACAGAGATTTATTCTTTCAGGTCAAATTGGCTGCCTCCAAAATTCAAAAATCTAAGGTTCTGTGACCTACTTTGCTCACTGATGTTCACCTTTGTCTTCATTCCTTATCACCACAAAAAACCCCACTTGAATGATGCTCAAAACCTCTGTGGAAACAACTTATGTATAGCCTAATAAGAGAAATCCTAACTAGCACTGCTAACATAAAGAAAGGAAAATAGCAACAATTATATAGATAGTTTGCATAAGATAATTACTTTCATTTATATGTATTAGTTAATTGTTGAATAGAATTCAAAATGAGTGCACACACGTTACACATCGTACTTAGTGATGGGCAAGACTGCGAAGGGAGTTAACAGAGAAGCAGCACAATATTGAACTGCTTGCAGATCACTCACTTCCTAACAAGTCTTATTTTCAAGGCAGGGTTATTATTTTTTAAAATAAAAGTGTATATTATATGAGTAGTAAAAATGAGAAGACTCAGCTACGACAAAATTAATCTGGGCTCTAGTAACAGCAGGCCTATAACAGCCCATTATGGCCCAAAAGGAGAAAAACTGCTCACCAGATGCTCTCAGAAAGAAACACTTTCCCGGTAAGTGCCCTTCCACGTGATCGCGTTGCCCATTACTAAACATGTCCCACTGACCATTAGTTCAGATCCCAAAGCCACAGCACTTCACACGGGGAGAACAGTGATAGCACAGCCCAACACAGCCTGTTAGTGTGCAGCAAAGAACGTTAAGATCTACAGAGAGTTTTATTAGGTGAAGGTTGAGGAGAGCACAGTAACATCTTCTAATGTGATTACTGAAAAAAAAACCACCTTTCAGCCTGGAAAATATTTACTGAAAGAGCGAGTTGAAAGCCAAACGTAGAAGCCTTGTTAAGACTGCCTAACATGCAGGAGGGAAAAATAAAGTTGTATTTATTTCACGTTCTTTCAGTCAGTGTACTCGTTTCTTTACCTTTTGAGGAATGGTATCATCAGGTGTCTCAGGAAGTCTACTTGAGAAGTCAGACTGAAAACAGGGCATCAGTTATATAAGCATCAGAGAAAGAACACTTTTGAGAAGAATGTACGATGGCATGTTCTTCACTTTGTGTGAATTAGACTGGCACTACAGCTCTGGTGTGTCAGATTGCAAGCAGACAAATATACCTCATAGTTTAAAACTAGTTGAAACCTAGTCTCGTTTGCTTGTTTTAAGCACTTTGACACTCATATTTAATTGGAGGGTAAAAATCCCACAGGGGTACAGGCGTGCCTAAAGAAACAATAAAGGCTGCTCCATTATAAACACTGTTCCAACATTAACAGGAACCAACTGCCAAGCTTTCAAAGGCCACGTGCATTTCTGTTACACAGCCCACATCCCTATTTGCGGTGCTTGTCAGCCTCTAGAGGCTTGTGAGGATGCTTCTGGCATGATCACTCAGCTGATCCAAGCACACTTCATCTTAGGCTGCAACCACCGGTCTTCCAGTTCACTTGAGCCGAGTGATTCAGTCCCTTCCTTAAATATACCATGAGGAACCACTGGACTGTACCAACCATTTAGGACATACAGACAGAATGCCAGATAATGCCAACAGAGTAAAATATGTTTCTTAAGAAAAACTGATAAAAAACCATGGATTTCACAAGAGGGGATCAAATTACTCGTCACAAAACCTTGAATACGTACCAGTAAGTTTGTTTCTTGCTCAGCTTCAGGCATGTAGGGATACTGAACATAAAACATGTCATTTCGCACCATCTTTTTCCTCATTCTGCAGGGACCCTCAGTCATCTCCAACATCCACTTGTCAAGATGGGAGCCGATGGGGGGACCCCACAAACCTCGCTCTCGCAGCAACTCGTACTCAATTTGGGACCACTCTTCCGTCACGTATTTTAACGCATTCTGCTGACGCTGAATAGACAGACATGTGTTAAAGAATCAGGAGTGATGATGATTTTAAGCCTGTCTCTGATGGAAGCAGAGACATTTTCACTACATTTCAGAAAAGCATGTAATAATTCATAATCCTCGTAGCAGTTTTTAATACATCTTAATGAGCTCTCCTGGTGTCTGTTACCATAAAATCAGACTTAATACTGTAATGTTCTCATCAAAGGAAAGAAAAAAAAAGAAGGTAAAGACACTGCTTTTGGTTTGTATAATTAATTGAATGTATTTCTAAATGGCAAACAACACTAATCCACTGATTTTTGACAAAGGATGTTAAGAGTGAAAAGCAAAATAGTTTTGGAGGCCTTTCCTGCCTGCATTTACACTGGAGAGAGAAGTTAAATGAAGACAAGTTTGAAGGCTGGCTTTTTAAACTGATTTTCAAAGACTTGTTCCTCTTGAAAGCCAGCTTCTTAAGGGGAAAGGCATAAAATTTTCTTTGCATTACTATAGAATTAGTGTTTGCACACAACGCTTCTCTGAAGCTTTTGTACCATGTTTTAGGGAGACAGCATATTCTAGCACATTTCCAATCTCTCTTTTTTCTCCTCCAATTTTACACTTCTAATTAAAGACATAAGCTTCTTGGAAAAAAAAAAATAGAGAGATTTAACAGGTAATATTGCTACAAGAGATTTTATCTACAACCAGATCAAAATGTGCTCTTGGTTTTTTGAGTGCACTTAAACCCCTAAAAATAAAAACTGTATCTAAACATTCACCAATGAAAATCTAATATTTTAGAAGCCCCATACTGAGAAATGGGTTCAGAACAACCTAACAGGTCAACATATCAGTGTAAGGTCATTAACACTCCGAGCCATACCTCCTGATATTCCTTATACTGCATGTCAACCAGATCCCGAACCACTGCAATGTGAGTAAACATCCACTGGGAAATTTCCTAATACAAAGGTAAGAGGACAGAAAGAATGATACTTTTATAATAAAAGATTTTGTTTGAACAAAAAGCACATGAACACATCACCTTGCTGAACACAAAGGAGAGTTTCTTTTAAAAACACAATTATTTCAGTGATGAATTTCAAAATACTACCCAGAAGGGTATTTAAGGCTTTGTTTGGTGTTGTTTTCTTTCCCTTCCCCTCCCCTGTTTTGTTTTTGTTTGCTTTGTGGTTTGTTTGTATTTTAAGGGAGAAAATTCATGTACAGGAATATCCTTTAAAGGAAACTAGCAACCATTTGGAAAATATTCCAAACACACAACTAACAGTTCAGAACATTCCCAAACAGCCAAAGATTGGTACTGACAAATATTACTACTTTTCCTTTTTTTTTCCTTTTCTGTAGTATTTTGTGGATGCTGCCTAGCTTGTTAGAATCCTCACCACAGCCAGAGCTCCTCACTCTGTCCCACAGCATACCTGCTTTCACTCACTGCTCCCTCTGCTGAACAATGCTTCCTGTCAGCTCAGCTGGTGAGTTTCTTGCTTTTTGTTTTAATGAGCGTCCCTGCTCAGCAGGAAAAGGACTGAGAGCACTGAGAATTCTTTATTTTGCTCAAGCCACTGAATAATTTTCAAATCAGAAAGAGAACTGGGAATGTATTTTTTTCATAGGACACAAACCAGGAGGGACTTAATCACCTTCTGCCCTTGAGCCAACGTGTCCTTAATGTTTCAAGTGCTAAACACAGTAAGAACTCAGCCCTCCAAAACCTACCAAACCCCTCTTTCCTTTGTTTTCAATGCCTTAAGTATTTTACACTAACTCTTTACAATGCTCCACCAGTTCCTGTCCTACTGGCAGCACCACTGCTGTGCTACTGGGGTTTGGGGGTTTTTTTTAATGTTAGTATTTTCTTTTTGAGCAATCAGGCTGGTAGAGTGCATGTCCAGTTCTAACATCATGCATTATTTTGTTGAACTCTTCTCTGTAGTACAACAAAAATAGTACACAGCAGCACTTGTTTAGTCACCATAGGGATTTTCCTAAGCATAATCCTTCACGTAATCTTGGGGGCAGGATGGAAAAAAAAAAAAGGACAAGCATTTATCTCACGGCTCCCCCTTCAGAGAAGATCTGTAAACTGAATTTAAGACCCAGACTAACAAAGCAATGAAGCAGATATGTAACCAGAAGCAGCTAAGCAGCCTCACCACCACCAAAGAGATTAACTCTTGCCTTAACATTACAGACATGCAGGTGCATCTGCTGGATTAGGACACACAAAAGCAAGATGACCAGCCTGGATATTCAAAAAGGGGAAAGGAAACCAAGCACCAGATACCACTTCACACCCTGCAGGATTCCTTTCATGGGGCTATTTACCACGAGCCCTGAACGTACATTCCTGGATTTTTAGCCTGCGTGTTATTAATGGACAGAAATTACCTGTGTGGAGAGGTTGTGTTTATTGAGCCCACTCTCCTTGCGGTTTCTCCTGGAACCAGTTAGCTTGGAGAGGCCGAAGCCACTGCTAACTCGTGAAAGTTTAGACTGTGTGGTTGGAGCCAAAGCCTCTCCTCTACTGATGCATTTCTTCTCATGAGCTGAAAAACAAAGAGGAAGTGTTTGGAGCACTTTTTAGGTGGGTTTTGTTTCTTCCTCCTCCCATTACAGTTTTGGGTTTTTTTTAATAGAATAATTTTTTACTGCTGCTTTAAAAAGGTGGGTGTTTTGGGGATTACGTTTTTGTGTGTGTATGGTTTTTTGCTTGTTTGGAGTTTTTTGTTGTTATTTGTTTGTTTTTAGAGTGCCAGCAGCACTTACATCCATGACTTGTACAAGGAAAGATCCCCAGGTGATATTTGCTAATTTCTTGCATTTTGAAATGAAGGACGACAAATGGATTTGTTTCTCCTTCTATTGATTATCAAAATCAGAGTCAATGAGCTGTGAATTCTGTCCTTACCTGAAGGGGTGAAAACCAGCTCTGCACAAAGCAAATCAGCACTCAGCCTCCCTCTGCCCTGGGGTGGTACAGACACCCCCCTTTCCCTGGGCTGCTTTGCAATGAGGCTGCTTCCTGTGACACGCTGCAAAACTGGTACCAGCACTGGAAAACTCAGGAGGCTGGGAAAGCTTGGTAGGCCCTGGTGACTGGTTATGCTCTGTGTGCCCACTGAAACCAAAACAATTTCCCAACAACACCTGGAGAGGGAGTCAGCGAGGTGGAATGGTTGGGTCTTCCCCAACTATAGCCATCACTTATGAATACTCCAGACAGGGGGCCAAGGAGAGACCGCAGCCCCACGGGGAAAGAGCCAAGCTCCTGAGAAGATTGATGAGTACAGTGGAAAAGTACTAGCCTAGTTCTGACCAAAGTCAAACCATCACAAGACTATAAATACTGATCCTAAGCAAAGCCCATTGGAGCGCTCTGCCATCTCAGCAGGCAGGGTATCGCATCTCCCTGGGACACCTCTCGGGCCAGGGACCATCTGCTGGTAAAGCCTTCGAGGAAGGATCACTGTCTGTAAAGACCAGTGAAGGGAATCGCCGGCTGCTTGCAATAAGCTGACCAAGTGCTGGTGATTGAGTGTTGGTGTGTGTGGTGAGTATGGGTGATTTTGGTTTGTTGAATCCTGTGCAAGCTGACTGACAAACATAGGATGTTTCTGACCAGTAGTTTCTGAATAAGAGAAGTTAAATGGTGACAGTTTAGAGGACTTACTGCGACACAAAAGCTAAGCCTGTGTTAAAACCTATGTGGTTCAGCTCAGGGAAATTTACCATACGGGACAGATAAATCCTGTGACACTTACCCAAATGATTTTGCCAACACTTTAAACTTGCTTCCTCAATAAAAGGTCTTGCAACAGTTATATCCACTTGACCACGATCATTGACAGGTAGAGTGACTTTGAAAACTTCTTCTAAAACCTGTTTTTTACTGTGGATCAGCTCTGTCCACACTCTGTTTATGGCTTTTAAAAGAAGCTGGCGACCTGCATAGGTACAAGATCACAAACAGCCAGCTCTCTATGGTGCTTCTACAATTGGTATTTATACAGTAGCAAACTGAATCATTTCTGCAATGAACACTCTAGTTTCTTCCCCTCCCATATGGTGTGTGAAATACTTTCAGCCAGACTGTCTTTTTTTTTTTGCCATCGTTATGCTGTCAGAAAGTATCTAACAGCTAATTTTGGAAAGTTTTTCCATTTTGAAAAATCCAGCTCTGATTAGTTGTGATTCTTCTCCCACACCCATAGATGGATCTGGGAATCTCATTTTGAAATGAGATTCAAAAGTCTTACAGAAATATATGTCTAGAAACATGTATATTAGTCCACACATACATTCTGCTTTATTATTTTTACAGAGCTGCATGCAGAAGTACACACCTGCATTAAATATATACATGCAAGAAAAAATAAAATTACCGAATCCTTTCCTCCACAGCTAATTCATAAATTTCCTTTGCGGAAAATATCCTGAGGATGCCACAGAATAATAATTTTATGGCTTATACCAATTATTACTTATGCTCACGTAAGATCCATCTGATACAAAACCATGGTACACGCTTAAAATCACCCATTTCTATGGCATTCAACTCAGTGCATATAAAGCAGTATTTCTAATGCTGGTGTGTGTCCAGAAAACAACAAAGAGCTCTTGCTATTTAAAAAACCAACCAACCAAAACCAACACTAACTTATCCTGGATATGTCTGTCTTGGTAATTCTAAGTGGGTTTTAATCTATTTTTGATATATTTTTATACACACAGCCCCAGCCCTTAATGTAACTGGGGTGAAAGATTAGTGATGACTATAAAGAAGTGGCATTAGCAGGCGTCTGTGGCTTTGTCACTCAGATTACCTTCGCTGACATCTTGATTATAGACTCCATCTGGTTCTATATCAGAGGGGATCATAATGTGCCAAGTTGTCATCCTGGCTTCTGCTTCCAATCCAAACCCATCAACGTTGCTACAAATACACAATGAATTAACAACCACCAGAAAGAGAAGAACCCAAGCTAAAGCATTCGATTCCCTCTGACAGCATCACAAAGATTAATATGTGCTACTACAGCAAGGCATCTTCACTTTTGTCCACTTGAGCTCTGATAATCTGCAGTCACAAGCTGAACTGAAGGTTTATGACAAATGGACACTGATGTCACTAGAGGGAGATAATAACAGTTGAAGAAACTCAAACCAGACAAGGCCACAAATGAAGAACATTAGGGTTCCTGCTGCTGCTGCTTCCCAAGTGTCTCTGGATGACAAACAAGTTGTACAATTTTTTTGGAAAGCAAAAATGAGAACGTCAGGCAGGCATCTGCAGCACTGCAGAAAAGCAGGTGTCTCCAGCATGGGCATTGGATTTAACACCTGAATGGACTTATTCAGCGCTATATAGCCAAGTACTAAGAACCAGAATTGGTATGAAGTGATTCCATAAATCAAGCGACAGATCCCTTTCGCTATTAATTACTTAGTGCCAGTGCTTCTTTCCACCTTGAAAACACTTCAAATTATCAAAGGATGACAATAAAATGGTTAGATAAGAACTCATGGCAGTATTTTCAAACACCTCTGTAAAAGGAGGTAAAGACACTTTCTATGCCAAGGCTTTTCAAAGTTAATTTTGTTTCAAAATGAATCCACTTAAGCTTGCTTGCATTTCACGGGCTGGAAAGTTCTGTAATAGCCAGAATTGGCCGACTTATTTGCAAGGTGAGTGTCATTGCTGAGAGAGAACAGGTCATTTGAATACTTCACAGCCCTGGTTCTGGAACGAACTCGTGCGATATTTACCTTCCCACGTGCAGATTAATCAAGCAGTGAGCCAGGCAGCTGATGAACTCTTGATCATGATTTCCAGGTCCCAAAATTAAGTTTCTATTCACAGTAAGGACCCTTAGGGAATCGAGGAGAGCCACTTGCTGAGGAACAGTTTTGTGTGCCCTTGAGAACTGATACAAGATGGTCCTGTTCAAGCAGTGATAAATAGCATCCAGCGACAGTCCCTGAGATCTTCTTTTTGACTGATGTGAAGTAAAAAAACCATGATCAGATAATAGCAAAAAATCAAGTTACTGGCACACAATCTTACTCTGAATTGACCCAAGCTCATTTTTCAAAATCAGTATTTTACTAAAAAGTGTCAATTCCACTAAATTCAAGGACCAAAATGTCATTAACAAATGATGATACACTTATAATTTTAACATCTGTAAAAACACTGCTGGTGACTACAGTAAAAGTCTTCTAACGCTCTCCAGTAAAGCAAACTTTCCCCAGAAATTTCAAGGTATAATTAGGAAGCTTTCCAAAATTCACATGAAGTAAATTTCAGTGTTTACTTCGGGGGGGTTCTAAAAAACAATGTCATCTGAAAGCAGTTTTGACTCAACCGCCCCGTATTAAAGCACTCCACACTGACAAGACGTGCTAGAAAAGCTCAGTGAAGAGAGAGAAAGCCTGGGGAAGAAAAGCATGCTTCTGTGCTGCCCTGACCTGCCTCACTAGCAGGTTGCTTAGTGACATCACTCTCTGGATTTTAATGTAACCCGTGAAAATATTTTCACAAGCAGGCTAGTGGAAGAGGAGTTACCTGTGCAATGAGCTGGATGATGAATTCCACAAGAAGTTTAGATTCTTTGTTGAACATGCCCTGCCAAAGTTTATCTACCACACGCTGTGTAAAATAAAACACATTGTTCACCAGCACTTGGTAGCTTCCTCCACTCGTTATAGGCAGAGATGCATCTTCACCTAAGAAACAAAAAAATCCCAAAGTTTTCCCTTTATCAAAAAAAACCCCAAAACAAAACACCCCAACACATCTGCAGAAATACATCTGCATTAGTTTGTGCTTTCTAGACCTCTGCAAAAGAGGCAAAGACTCAAAGGAAACCCTAAAACCTCATCTTTGATGGTAAACAAATGTTGAAATCAACAGAGGCAAAGACCAAAACAGGGGGTGGCTGGGGCAAGAAGAGTCCAGAAGAAGTGGTACTCCTGGGACCCTGAAGTACCATACCTTCCTCCTTTTCAACTAGAGCTGTATGTGTGCAGAACCACCTGCAGCTTTTTCTAAATGACACTTTTGCTTTTTCAAAAAGAAAAGAACCTTTTTAAACACCTGGAGATGACAAGTCTATCAGCTGGCATCACTTCTCCCTCCCTCTATAAAACAGAGAGTCAATGGGCATCAGCCGCCTTTTGCTTAAATCAAGAAATGGATAATTAAACTTTGCTTATTACCCAATAAAACATCCGCTGCGAGTAAGTGGTCCATCACTCCATCCAAAACATATGTCTGAAACTCCTTCTGCTGTGTTCGTGTTGATCTTTCAGGGGAAGCCTGGTAAAAGAAATACAACATTAAGATAATTAACGACTCCGAGGGTGCAAAAACGGGGATGGGGAAGCTGTTCCAAGTGAATTTCTTTTTTCTTGGCTCTTGTGAGCAATGTTGTTGGGTTTTTTAGTCTTAACATTCTACCTCAAGTAAGAAGTCCTGACTTTATCTAAAAATTCAAGAATACACATTGTCTGTGTGCAGTCTTACAAAGTAGGCGTTGTTCTTATTTAAATCCAGTAGATTTATCTACTGCAACATACTGCTACTATAATTTATAATGGGAACATGAAAAGAACACATTCTAAAACAGTGCACAAATCTCTAACTAAACTGTGATCTCCTCAGTTCCCACAGTCACCTCCTTCAGTAACAACTGGGTAAGCTGATCATCCCTTCTCTGGAGGGTTCTGCATATTTCTACAGCAGCCTTAGTACAGCCACATAACAAACGTGCTAAACTTTTCTCATTTCCTTTGCACAAAGGGGAAAACCATTTGGTCACCTTGTGCTTTTCAATGCCTTCCCAATCACACCTACCTGGATGATCCACTTGAACAGTCCCAGAAAGCAATATAACACTGAGTCAACCTGCTCTGTCTTGCCCTGTGAGCCTTTAGCAGTGTGCACATACCCAATTCCCTGTTCGGGCCAGTAACGCTGATGTAGCAAACAGCAGTAAAGCCACTGCAACCAGTTGAACATGACCTTAAATATGCTTCCTGATGTTTGCATGTAACTGCATCTCATTTGTGTGCCTCTGCTATGAGAGATACCCAACTGGCCCAGGAAGGTTATTAGGAAATACACAGGGGACTCAGCAACACACAGAAGAGGTAACAAATAGGCAGGTGAAGGGAGAATGTGAATTGATGTGAACCAAATATTTCAAAACACGTCGTCTGAAGGAGGTGTGGGCAGTTAACAGTAACTGATCTCCTCATTCCCTGACTCACCATTAACAGAAGGAGAAGGATGCATTCTGCAGCTGTCAGGGACTTTACAAGATAATTTACAGGGAAATAACACCGTTATTTTGTTATTTTTTATAGAGTACAGCACCATATGTCCTGCCACTTCTTTTTATCTAGTATGAATAAAACAGAAACCTTAATATTTCTGCAGTGATTTCCAGGGATTTTATGTTTTCAACAAAGCCCATACAGCTGTCATGGTCCAAAAGGTGTTGAACAAATCAATCATACTCCACAAAAATAAAACTTGAAGAAAGCTCCAACTTGTCATGCAGCACTGTTGAACATCTAGTGTCGTGACATGCAATTTGTGTTCCCAGTCAAAAGCAGGTATCAGCTAAGATGCCAAAACAAAATTGTGGCTGCTCTAAGGTGAGGACAAAATCGAAATAAAACCCTGGCACACCGTGCTCAGCAGCTAACAGAGCCCACAAGTCAAAGAGCCCTCAGACAAATGCAGCAGTAGAGCTATGGTGTGGAGGGAAGAAAAGAGCACAGCAAGAAAAAAGGCAGGTAACCAGCACGCAGACTGTCAGCTCAAGCACCCGAGATGGTCACCAATACACACAAATGGGAGGAGAAGTCCAGAAAAAATTCTCAAAGGAAGGTGGAGATAAACCCTTTGAATTTGCTTTCTTAGGTCTTCCAAGCTGTTAAGAGAAAGGTGAGCAAACTACTATTTATGAGACACTAATGGTCTGTTGGGGTTTCCTCTTATTTCAGGACAACTTACAGGATTCTAATGAATCCCAGACCATCACTCCAACTCTGAAAGAGGAAAACACTTGAGGGAATGAAGTGTTAGAGTAAATTCAATAATAAAAACAAACAAAAAAGCACACACAAACAAATAAAAAAAAAAAAATGTACCTCTAAGAGAAGATCTACCAGGGGAGTCTGTTTGCTGGCTGGAGTGAGACACAAGTTATCAATTATCATCACACGCATGAAGTCAAACACAAACTTCTTGGCGGGATGGTTGGTTAGGTATGTCTTGGTGCCAACATTGCAGTATTCTGACTGGCTCCTGTTCATGCCAGAATCAGCTGCAAAGGCTTTAAACTCTTCAGCTGGGGACCCAACTTCATCATCAAGATCAGTGACCTGTGAAAAATAGCACATTAAAACTCCTGAGATCAGCAAGTTAATAGCAGGTTTTTCACTACTCTGTTCTTTACTTGTCTCTTTAAGGTTATTCACTTCACATTTGGCTTCCTAAGAAGCCTTTTTACAAGATTGTTCAGGATCAGTTCCCTAAAACACAACAGGAGAAACATCCAAGTTCTTGTTTCAGGTTAAGAATAACCAGTGAAGACTGTCATGAACAGCTCACATTCACTTACCAACAACAAGTATTTGGGCAATTTCTAGATACTTGCAAAAATAATTTTTCTCATTGCAAACAAAATAGAAAAGTTTTTAAAAAGTTATTTACTAAACCAGTTAAAAATCAAGACAGAAGCTACCTAAAAAAAAAGACTATCAAGCTTATATGACAAAAAAAAAATAAAAAGGAAATGAGACTTTTCTTTCTTAATACTTCAGAGTGTAACCCAGTTTCCCAAAATCTCTATAAGAAAGGAAAAAAATAAAGGTTCTCTACAGCTTTCCTGCTTCTGATGATGAAGAATCTTTGAGGCTCTAGCTCTTAAATAGCACCATAACAAAATCCCTCCTCCGAATGCAAGAGGAGACGATGTGTGATGTAACCAAATGCTTTGAACTACCTATTTTATCAGGTCTACACTTTTGGGCAGAGGGAAATGCTGAAGGAGTAAACCAGTCTGGAGTCAAAAAAGCCCTCAAAGAGCAAAGAGCTCAAGCTGTCAGGCAGCTACACAAAATTTCAGGGGACCTAGTAGTTAATGTAAAACCTGCTCAGAGACAAAACATTTGCTCCTCTAGAAACATTATATGGATAAATCCCAAATCAGCATTATCGCTTTCTAAGGGCACTTTTTTTGAGAGCTCCATACACCTACTTCAAGTGCAAGTTTATCTTCAAAGCAGAATAAGCTATCTTTATAAGAGATTCGTCAACACGCACCATTAAAAACTGATCTCCCACTTTGATGGACAACAAAAGACAGCATGCCACCAGGAAGCATTTCCTGAAGTATTTTATTCTACCTTCCTAATTCTAGCATTAGCCAACCTGTAGCCTAACTATTCTTCCACAGTTTTAGTGAAATTACTTTCAGACTTTGGCTAGCAATAATTGCTCGTTTCCCTTCCATTCTTATTCTAGAAACAGTACCATTTGTAAATGTCACTAAACTCAAAAAATACTTAGGGCAGCAATGCAAGCAAGGTTCAATTTGCACCCACTCCTGGATGGAACTCAGTAGCTCCAGATAATACCAGACCACCGTTTTGTGGCTAAGCCACAAAAGCAGAAATGGGAAGTGGGAGGAAAAAGAAGTTTTAGATTTTATTGCATTCTCCAGAGCAGAGGGCTGAAAGCACAGGCTGACTCAGTCTCTTTTGCTTTTGTAAACAGGAGTAATATGGTTCATATGACTGAAAATAATAGTCCACAAGAGAAGAAACAGACCACATACATTCCCCCTAAAATGCAGTTTCAGATGCAACTACATAGCAACTGCCCTTCAGCTGAACATGCGCTTCTCTCAAGTACAACACATCCAGCCCAGCCTTTAGGATGACTCTTTCTGCAGGGTAAGTAGAGCTGTATTTTTCTGTGACTCTTAGTTGATAAATCCTCAAAAGTAGCATTCAAAGGAAAAACAAACCAGCTACTAGCTGGGTTTCCTACCATCTCAGAATAAGGTCTTATGTTGAAAGGAAAGACTGTTGCTGCCAGTGCACACAGGAACTCTGGACTCATCCACAAGGAAATGAGATCGGGCACGTTGTGATACAAATATCGGAAGAACTGCATCAAGGTGACTGGATATTCTCGAAGCCAAGAGCCTTCTTCCTCCGACTGCCAAGGCTGGGTTGAAAAAACAAACAGCACGTTAGGACAGATGGCACCGACTGAAGAGAGCTCATTGCAGAAAGGAGCTGCAGGAAGAGGAGCTGTAGGGTCAAACATTCAGTCAAACACATCATCAAACATGCAATGAAATACGTGATCGTGACAAGCGATCAAAGACGGGACCAAATGTGATCAACCACGTGGATTAAGCACTTTTTTCAAGCAGAGCAGAAATAAGTGGCTGAACATTTGGCCAAGCACACGACCAGGCATGAAAAGCAGATCCAGAACATGTCAAATATGCGTTGGAGCACTTGTCAGAACACATGATCAAACACACGACCGACACATGACACAGTGTCCAAACATGTGACCTAATACCTGATTAAACAAGTGACAGAAAATGTGTTCGAGCACATCACGGACATGTGACAAACCTCACCCAGTGTGACAGAACGTGTGTCTGAGCATGTCACCATATGATGAACACTTGAATAAACATGCGACCAAACACAGGCTAATCTTGCCTCCAGAAGGTGTGACAATTAAACAAGCCATCAACTTCTAACACACACACAAACCACATGTCCAAACCATGTGCCTGCAACAGGTAATAACAGAACATGTGAGAAAGGAACATGTGGCCAAGCCACCACAAACACGTGACTGAAGACACGACAGCATGTCACCGTATCATAAATGCACGAGAAACATGTAGCTGAACATGACAAACATTACAACGGGACATGTCACAATAAAACAGGCTGGAACCACACGATGAAATGTAACCAGACATGACTGAACATGAGAAACCCACAGCAATTACACACGGCAGGCTAACACATGATAGTAACCTATGCCTCGGCATGCATTCAAACACATCACAAGCAGGAGACCGAGCACGTTGACAACACAGGACTAACTATAATGCGTCCTGACATGTAATAATTCAAAACATGTTGGGAAACATGATCTGACTTATGTCATCTCAAAATGTGATGGCACACCTGAACAGACACCTGATGAGACAGCATAGCAAGAGACAACACGTCTCTGAACATGTCACAAATGTTTCCAAACAGGTGAGGACCAAGAACAGGTCACCAGCAAGAGACAGAAGACGTGACAAGAGGACGACACAGCACTGCAGGTCATGAATGTGTAGCCAGCACATGTCACAGTGTGTTCAGACACTTCTGAACATGGGAGAGACATGCAGGCAACGCCGATATCGCAAACACACGGTAACGACCTAACAAGTGCTGCTTTTCATACACTTCATGAGGTAATTTTAGGCAGATAACACAATCTGGCTCCAAGGAATTACAAAATTTTCCCACTGAGAAACCAAGTTTCAGTACTCCTGACATTAGATTCAAAGATGAGAAGACACATTCTTCTGGCAGTAAATTCATTTCCTCCAGCATGTGGCTATTAATAGTCAGGGGACTTCTCTGCATGTGGAAGGTTCACGCACGAAATCGGCAACTCACATAGCTCTGAGCAGATGGGATACAGAGTCTCAAATCTTCCCCCATGATGTTACTCAGGAAAGAGGTTCGGTGATCTCTGCCAAGGGCATTTTATCCTTCTGCTTTCTTGTTATGCTTTAAATGCAGCAAAGCAGAAAGCCCAGCCTTTTTTGTGAAAAAGCTGCGTTGATTTTGTGGCCACTAATATTTCTACAGATACTGAAAAATAAAGCAAGATACAACCACCCCTGACACCGATGGTTTTCACTCAGATATTATGAGCCTAACTCACTGCTGTATTTGTCACGACACTAACAAAACCTCAACTTTTAGAATGGGCCTTTGACAAACTCAAACAATTCTGAATATTCCAATACAAGCAAAGTTTCTTATGCTTACGGAATTCAACATGCTCCTCAGCATTCCCAGTAACAAGAAGGCAGCCTCTGTGCAAACACTGTGTATTGAAGAGGTAACGGTGCCACAGGAGGCAGGAACTCCAAATATGAATGTCCAAATGGAGTCTAAATCAAACTGTAAGAGGTGAAAGAGAAGAAAGGCAAGATGAAATAATCCCTTTCTCCTGGGCAGTTTGATACTGCTTTCTATTACACCTACAATAGGCTTATTTGGCAGTATGAATTCTTTCATATCCTCCAAACTTTATCCCCAAAAGCTTTGTATGAAGGTCACGTGTCACTGAGGATAATTCCTTCTAGCCACGGGCTAACATAACTGCAGCTCTCACCTTCTCAAAGTATTTGTTTTGAAACGAGAAGAGACCCAGCAGCACAAGTGCTGCACAATCACCTGCTTCCTTCGTTCACAACTGAAAGTGAAACCCACACCTTATCCCAGAGCAGGGAAAAAACACCAACAATAAAAAGAACAACTCAAATGAGCCAAATGGCATTTTCCATCAAGTCCAAAAAATTCAGTCAATTCAAATACAAAAAAAAAGGACAAAGTGCCCACCTCTAGCATAAAGAGTGCTACTGCTAAAAGATTTTTAGTAGTTTAGTTTGGTTTCAGTTTACCAGTGCTGTACCTCAACACTAAGCAGGAGCTGAGCTCCATGCCTCTACCTCACTGCAGCACAGTGCTGACTGCACTGTCAGGTATTCCACTTCGGATCACAGGTGGGCACAGTGCCTTTCAGTCTGAATATTTTACTTGGCAGTTCCCACGAATAAATGTTAGCACTGAATCCATTCCAAACAGGCACCTGGTCTGTCTGGAGTGTGGCTTTTCTCCATAAAGTACTACGCTAAGGCTTCCCAGGACTCTTGTAGGACAGATAATACCTGCTCATTTACAATTAAAACGTGTTCAGAATGAGCCTGTTCAGAATAAGAACAATAAACATTTTCTAGCAATAACTGAGATGCCTCCTTACAGATTCTGCAGACTCTCTGAAATTAAAGCTCCCTTGTTTTGTCTGTAACCTGCTGAACTCTCTTAACATAGCAACTCCCCTTAAAAAAAACACCCCCCCCCCCCCCAAAAAAAAAACCCCAAACCAACACAAACAAACACCACCAAAAAAAAAAAAACAAAAAACAGCCACATAACCACAGCCCACACACCAACACTACAGACG
>JANIJG010003524.1:0-39363 GCA_024611175.1 Megaceryle torquata
AGGAAGTGAGGGGCTGGGAGAGGGGGGGGGAGAGGGGGGGGGTGGGGGGGGGGGGGGGGGGGGGGGGGGGGGGGGGGGGGGGGGGGGGGGGGCTGACAGACTGCGTGTACAAAGGTGTGGGCATGTTGTTAAAGATATGTTGGGAGTAACAGGTCTGATAATATAATAATAAACATGTTAAAGAAAAACCCAGACTGCTGTGGTGATGTTGCAAGACTTTATTAGGTTGAGTCATGGAACAGCATCTTCCTTGCACAGTAAGTAACCCTGGAAGGGGACATGTCAGCAATAGCAGGGGGAGGGACAATGATGATGAGGGGGACCCCCGCATGTGGCAGAACATGCAAGTTATGGCATGTGTGGGGCACAGGAATGTGAAGGAAGTGCGCAGTGGGCACATACAGTGTCACGTGGCCATTTGGTGTGGCTTCAGGGTCTTGGTCTTGTGTGGTGTGGTTTGTGTCCTGAGTAGTGTGTGTGCTGCCACATGCATGTGGAGTGCCATGTGTGGTGTATCACTTGTGCAGTGTCACAGGTGGTATATAACACGCATTTGTGTGTCATGTCTGCAAGCACATGCGTGGTGTCATGGGTGCACAGCACGTGTGGTATGGCATGCATGTGGGGAGTGATACATGTGCAGTATCACGTGTGGTGGTGTGTGTACAGCACGTGGACAGGTGCTGTGTGTTGTGCATCACAAGGCATAATGGGTGGGATGTTTCATGGGTGTGGTCATGTGATGGCTGGCATCATAGATGTGGGGTGTTTTATGTGTGTGGTATGTCTTGTGGTATGTCACAGGTGTATGGCAAACATGGTTATACATGTGCAGCACATGGTATTCTGTGTGCAGCAAATATTGTGGAGCTTAAGTGTGCAGTGCAAGTGTTTTGTGTCATGTGTGGCACACACGAGTGTCACAGGTACTCACAAGCGTGTTGTGGTGCCGGTGTGTGTGCTGTGCAGCAAGTAGATGTGGTGTGGGGCAGATAACGGTGTACTACCCACAGAATTGTGACTCACCTCTGCCTTCTACAAGTAGCCACAGATCCAGGTGCTGTCTCCATCAGGGTTTGTATTCTGGGTGTGCAGGATACACCTGTCCTGTCCTAGTTTTCACGTGTGGAGTGCGTGAGAGCTGTGCATGAGCTGGTTTTGCCTGCAGTGAGTGTTGTGTGATTTAGATGGGGGGCAGAGGGTGTTGCGTGTCAAGCGTGGTGTGCGCACAGGGCATGCATGCGTGGTTGGCATCTCACAGCTGCTGTGTGAGGGGTTTTGTGCTGCACAGGAAGAAGCACCCCTGAGTGCCCCTGCAGACCCCCTCCCTCTCCTCCCCCACCTAGTGTGGGTGCTGTCAGGTCTGGCTGCAGCTGTCTGGGGATGAAGTGCTCCATTGGGGTGCTGGCCAGTTTGGCTGCTGTACAAGAGGAGCCTGCCTGCAGCCCTATGGGCACTTCTCATGATTGGAGGGGTTTGTGTGTCCCACTGCCCTCATGGCCCAGCCCCACTCTGTGCAAGGAAGCCCTGTCAGGGGAAGTGTGAGGGGGTGACGCGCTGCACACCCCAGAAGGTTCCTGCTACAGCAAGACTCACCTGATCGGCAGCAGCCCAGAGGGTACAGCCGAAGCTGACCACCTCCATGCAGCACCTCTGTTGCAGTGGGAGACATGCCAAGGGCACAATGTGCCCAGGTGTCATGGGACAGAACTACAGCTCCTGGGGTCACGCCACCTGCTCTTCAGTCTCACAGCAGCACACCTGCAAAAACCAAAATCCAGAGGGAGGTGAGTGGTTGGAGACATTCCTCACTGCAGCAGTCTGGCTTTGCAACTCTGTCTAATGGTAGTGACAGGCTCCTTACCCCCTAGGGAGAAGTCTTGAGAACATCGATGCTGGTCAGGAACCAAAACCTCAATGGGGCATTGGCTCCAGAGCTGTGCTGCCCTGTGCAGTAACAGCTGATCCAAACGTGGGGAACACCATGGGGAGGCATTAAGTGCTTGTTTTCAGCCCACTGACCTTAGTGTCTCAGCTCTGATTTGTACTACCTCAGCAACTGGTCCACAACTCTTCTCTGGTTTTGCTATTCTAACGTAACTGAAAGAAAACTATAAATAGATCATATCATGCCCCATGCTAGAAGTAGTTACTTCGATTTACAAAGCAGATCCTGCAATTTGTTACTAGTAACATCTAGTTAAAATGTCATAATAATAAATGTACACAATTATAAGTGGAGGGACACAAGGTGCTATTCATACCTCATTTAAACAGCAGCAGAAGCCACATGTTAACAACTTCCTTCAAGGTCTTCCAGTGTTTGACCATCCACCAGAAAAGGCTGCCTTTGGCTGCTGGGCAGGTGTGGAGGGGATTTTGCATAGAGGCTGTGGTTCAGCCTGAAGCAACCATCACACAATAGAAAAGCTTTGCAACAGCCACTGCATCTTCTGCCCTGATTTAAAGCACCTCAGCCCACTCTCAGCCTGGCAAGAAAGTCAGGCAGTTGATTTTTTTCCTTTTTTTTTTAAATATATGCATGTACATAAATGCTATCTATATATACACAAACTGAATGACACTAAGTGCGTATATATTTATATATAGCTACATTCACGGGTAGACATGAAAATGGACATAAGCTTGACTGAAAAAGACACTTGGAACACAGTTGGGCAATTGCAACCCTGCACAACTCACGGTCCCAGCTAGTAAGTTAAAAATGCAACTTCATTCTAGTTTAGCCTATGGCACAAACCAGCCCTCGAGGGCCACTTGGAGACCCAGTTCCATCTCAGCAGTTGAAACTATGGCCAGTGACATTTCAAAGCCCGCACATCACACAATTTTTAAACAGAACAAAATGAGGCTGAGGGGGAGGAGACACCAGGAGTGGGGAAAGCTGGGTTTACAGAGACTTAGTGGTTCCTGGTGGCAGACACAAGGTTTCCAGACACTGCTCCAAGGTGAAAACCCCACATGCCAGGCTCCACTGCCTCCAGAGACACAGGACATCGCTTGTGCCCCTCAGATGAAGCCTGTGTCAATGGCCCATCAGTTCTTCCTGTGGTTTTACCCCATCCCAATGTCTTCCCTCCCCTGACCCAGTCTCAGGTGCTCAGCTGCTTCTTGAGACACAAGCATTAGGCCAGCTGCTGTGCATTTGTAGTTAAAGTGCATTTGGCACTGACATATATATAAAAGTGCATATACTACATTTTATACATTAATAATAATATATATTGATGTGTGCAGATACACCACAATGTATAAAAGATCCTTTCTATACACATATTTTTCTTGCCCTGTACAAAGGCAGCTGGCATAGCCAACTGACCATCCCCTACTGCCCCTACAATCCTGTCCCTCCTGACCCAGTGCAGCAATGTGTCACCAAAACCATGGCAAGCAGTGCTGGGTATGGGCTTGCACATGTGGTGAGTGAGTGTGCACCACAGCTACTCTTGATAACCTGTGTTTTGGAGGTGAAAGTAGAGGGTAAGTGCAACGTGTTTTTTCATGAGAGGAGAGCATTCAAAATTTACAAGACCATTCTGTAGCTGTAACAGGAGCTTGTACTGTACGTGCTTCTTATGGCGCCTTGTTACTGGGCTCATGCTATAGAGCTTACTCTGTTATCTGCAGAAGACTTGGTTTCCCTGGGCATTTTCTACACCAAGCTTTGCATTCCTCCCCTCTTCTCCAACTGTCCTTCCCCAACAAAGGCTCTTTTTTCATAAGTAATGTGCAAATCATTGTATCTGTTCCAAGGGCAGAGTGTGTCGGTCTTATTTACTCTGCGAGGAGCACTGGCATTCATAGGACGCCAACAGCTGGATCTGAGCATTTCCTTTAATTGAACAGGTTTGCAGTCTTTCTGTGCTGAAGCAATTCTCCACATCACACAAGCCTGCATACCAGAAGAAAATGAAAATTTAAGAGCGCTGGCTAACAAGACCGAGAAGCTCATTGTTTAAACAAGAGGCCAATTGTCTGGGTATGTGAGTGCCCCATTCCTCCACGATTAAACCCACACGAGGGACAGCAGCCTAATCCACAGCTTGCCGCCAGGTGGTATAGAAATTAATCTTCCACTTACCCGGACTATTAGTTGCGGTATTCATAAAGGTTTGCAACCCAATGAGGCAAGTGACTGCAATTTTTCTCCTCGTCATGGAGGGTTGTGGCAACGTGGCAATATGAAATATCAGCCTTCGGCTGTGTCCCCTGTGGGGAGGAAAGCGTGGAACGATGCGCACCACAGGGAGACTGGGAGAAATGGCCCCAGGACCTTCTGAGTCCACCCATGCAGCCCCAGGCTGTCTAACAACATGGCAAATATGCTGGAGGACAGTGGATGGGATGGGCTGGGAGAGCCCAGGCCCACCAAGGACATGAGCACAGTCCAACATAACATGCAGGGCTGAGCAAGTTTGGTGTTTCTGAGGAAAGAAAACAAATAATGATTTTCTTGCTTTTTAGCAACACCAAAACTCCCATTTCTAGTCTGACAGGACCCCTGAGAGCGCTGGACATACAACACAGGGACCCTCACTTCCAAAAACTCACGGATGTGCTTCGTATCTGCTTGCCAGGACATTTAACTCATTTTCCTAACAGGGTAGTAGCAGAACAGAGGAGGAAAAGAAATCCAGTCCTTTATTAGCCTGTGGCTCCATTAAAGTCCAAGCAGGAAGGAAAAATAGCAGCAAGCAGGTGATAAAAATGGACAACACGAGGTGGTACACATAATCATTTGGAAGGGTAAATCCTCATGAAAGCTTAGCACAATCACTTCCAGTTTCATCTGCTCCCATTTCACTGCAGACCTAATTCTTCACAGAGCACTCCCAAAGCTTTTCCCAACACTGATACACATATAAGATGCAGATAATTACAAATATTACAGAACCATTATGTCCTAGCATTTTGCCAGCAGTTTAAAATCCTACCTGGCTATGGCTTTTCTGTCTGTCCTCTCAATGACTTTCCAAGCCCCAGGAGCTTGTTCTCATGCCCCAGGAAGATGGCAGCCCCTTAATTTGCCTGTGTGGTGACTGACCTACTTGCTGCACAAATGGAAAAGTGAGTGGTCAGGGACAAGAGCGAGTCAGTCCCTCACCACGTGTTTGCGCATGACTCTGATGTGGTGCCCAGGTATGTCTCCTGGGTATCCCAGGTCATTCCCCATCCCAGAGAAACACACTGCAAAACACCACAGCTTTTCCTGAGCAGTAGCACCACACTCCCCCTTTGCTCCATATATCCCTCATTTCTGTGTCCTCTTGTAGCAGCAATTTAATCTTCTTCCATGTCACCTAGCAAATTTCCAAGAGAGTCCATTTTTTTTTCCAGTTTAATTAGGCTAAAGGTCCAAATTCTGCAAGATAATAGAACCACACAAATATGAAAGGTTTTAGTGCAGATTTTAATGGATCCCATGAATAACAGCAGAGGTAATGCAGAGCTTGGGTTTAGAGGTATTTGAATCCAAATTATTTTTGTTCCTCCTCTGGTTTGCTTTATAAAATGTACAGCAAATAATTCCTTAACCTCTCTCAAACTCCTTGCTATAAATAACAATTTACCATTGAAAAGAAACGTAAAGGGTCAGAGATTCATGTATTACCCACAAAAGGAGCTTCTGAGTGAGCTGGGCACAGGCTGAAAACTAAATTTCCCAAAAAGGGAAACAATGGGAAGAACTGAACAAATAAAGTGCTTAATTCCTACTGGTCCCATATCTTAACTTAATCCAGTGTACTTAATCCCACCTGCAAGCACTGCCCTGGGATGAGTCACTAGACAACTGCATACCCAGACCCAGCCTCCAGCCTGAACCTGAAGGGCAGAGCAAAGAACAGAAGCAAGCCTGCAGTCTACTGCTGACCTCTATCCTTAGCTGTCACTAGATTTAGCCCTTGGTAACTCATTCTTGAGAAAGCCAGTTTGGGACCAGCTGGGGTGTTGGTACTGGGAGCTGTAATGCTGGATCTGTAGCAAGATGGTGTATCCCTGACCAACACTGGACATGAGAAATCATTTTCCTTTTCCCTGTCTGGTTTTGACTAAAGGATCCAAGAATGGGACCAACAGCCTCAGCCTTTTTGAGCTGGAGCCTCCATCTCAGCACCAGCCACTGCCTTAATGCTACAGAAGTGTTTAGTTCAGTTTAGGAAAACTGAAACTTAACCCTGCTCCAAAGAGGAGCCAGTTCCTGCAGGTGCCAGCTGTCATGCTACCTATCCAGGGCTACGTTTCCACAATAAATGTGTGCTTGACTCCCCTGTGCTGACAGCCATCAAGCCAGCTCCAATTCTACTCATAAACAAAGCCACAATCAGCAGACCTCGGCAATCACCACAGTTGTTTCTGGCAAATGCTGAACAGAAATGTGTGTGTCAGCTAAAGACGGCCTTTCTTGTCTACCTGCAAACACTGAAGAGATCTGCTAGTTATGTAGGCTCAGCTACCTCTATTTTTTCTGAAGCAAACCTATTTCCCAACTTCGTTACTAACCTTAAAATCAGTGGCAGCCTACCAGATAAGAGTAGCCAATGCCTGCCCCCCAACTGCCCAGCCAACACTGGCATAGGGCAGCAGAGGTACGATCAGCTTTCATTGGATCCAGCCAGAAAAATCACTACCCTAAGTGCTGATGCAGTGAATAGAGATGGCCAACTGCCTGTGACCTGCTTTGAAGGAGTCAGGCAGCGTTTAGCAATTCCAACACCAGCTCCTGTTTTGGAGATTAGTGTTATTGGGTGCCTGTTATCTAGGTCAAACAAGCCATCCTATTACAAGTTCATCCCCCTACAGCAACCACCAAAGTGCTGCTTTCCCAATTCCTTGTGGCTGAAAATGTGGGAAATGTATTTGACTTTGCTGTCCCTTCTCCCTGTGATTATCATGAACTTAATAACAAGGCTTCTGTTTCTCAAATGAGACCTAAACAAAGCTTCAGCTCTAGACTTAACCTCAGCAAAAGCAGTATCAAACATCAATCATTATTGCTCTGAAAGGTAAAGAAGGTATGACATTAAAACAATACCAGTGTAGTGTCCCAACAGCTGTTCAAAAGCAAGCTCATCTGCCACTGATGCATTTATGGACTCTGCAGCACATCGTACAGGGACCCGAGGCATCAGGGCACCAGAACCTAAAGGCTGAGAACACTGATATGTATGTACAATATAAACATCCGCAGCCCTCCCTTCACAATCAGGGAAAACTGGCAAGCTGAGGGCAGGATGCACCCAGGGTTCTGGAGGTACTTTTTGGGAAGAGGTGCATTGTTATTTCTGTCCACTGACTATCAAGGAGGAGCAGCTACAACATGGGTATCTCTCCAGCGGTTTAGGACAGTCTATCTCCCCCCTTCCCAGATGGGAAGTGATACTTCAGTGGGCTTTTAGCTCTACAATAAGTTAAATATCTATTAATAAATACTGAAAGGTGACTATCCCCAAGTACTATGGCATTTCTGGAAGTGGGCACATGAAGTATTTACTGTTGCTCATTCTTTGCATGAAAAAGAGAAAGCTCTTCATGGCCAGTATCTAGCACTTCATTTCCAAATTTGTCACATTCAGTGGGGATTGCTGGGATGAAGCAGAAGAGTCTTAGTTTTCTTACATACAAGTTTGAGTATATTAGAAAAATAAAATTTGGCAGAGCCTGTTCAGTCCTAGAGGAAGGAAGCACATTGTAACCGACCCATCTGACATTTTGCCCAACAACACACGCAATACATGTTCATGGGAGTGTTACAAAGGCAGCTACTAAACAGAAAGGTTTTGTCTTGAAGTGTAGAACAGCTACAGAAGTATCTCTGGAGAATCTGTCCCCTCAGAGCTGTTTTGGGCTGTTTAAGGTACACTTTCTGGAAAAAAGTAATATTCATTTTCAGTACACTGCAAATTATAATGACAGAAATAGACAAAAATGAAATGCAATTTTTTTTAACAGTCTAAGGATTTCTTCTTTCAGGCATTCTTCATTGCAGAATACTCTTTATGTCCTTCATCAGTCTCGTATTTGGTTACAGATGGAAAATATTAGCTCTGGTTTACAAAACATGGCCCCGTTTCCTGTAACACGGCACAGGTTGGACAAATCTGTCATTTGAGCAGTGTGTCTATTCTGTGGCCAATTCTGTAATCTGCAAGCAATGTAATCCTAAACAAGGAACCTCATGTTAGCAGCCAAGATTGGAAAATCCCTGTTTAGTGCCATTGCTGCCAAAACCATCTCACTTGCTAAGGACAAACTAATTTTCAATCTGAAGCCTGGGAGCTGTTGCTTTCCCTTTGTGGCTTTTTAATAAATAAATCATACCTTGCTTTCTAAGATAACATAAATACACACTTCATTTTTCAAAGTGCAAAACAGATTTAGGAAAAAAGTTGAAGGCATATGAAAAATATCACACTGTCTATAAAAAGGTTTATTCTCTTTTTAAATGTAATTTGAACAAATGCCATTTTGCAAACTTGAGTAGTATTTCAGAACAAACAGCAACAAGCTGGTTGTGTGCAAATAAGAGTAGAACAGCAAGAGGGGGAAATAAAAGGGTGTTATACAATAGAGATAGCACATAGATTGAGGATGGTCTAGATACAGCTTTAAATGAGAACTTGACCTCAGTTTTCAAGATGGATCGGGATGATATAAGTAACGGCAATGACGACATGTGACATGACATGATCACAACTAAGATGGAAGCAAAACTCAAGAAATGTAACATATCCAGGTTGGCAGACACAGAAGTGAAAGAAAGGCAGAAACAGCTATATGAGGTATTTACGGTAAGTTTTCTAGGTTACAGATGCTTCCAGCAAATAGATGCTTCCAGCAGAAAGAATACCATGTGAGAATATAGTGCTGACATTTAAAAATAGAGCTCAGAAAAAATACTCCAAAGAACTAGATTTAAGTATTTAATGCTTTTTAAGAAATTCTAAAGGAAAGGAGAGAGAAGGTTGAGGGGACAAAGGGGAAAGTGAGCACCTAACACAGAACAACTTACGAAGTATTGTGTGTACCCAATTACAGGACTTTTTTCTCCTAGAAAACTTTTATCAAAGAAAGATAATTTAAGAGATCTCTCATGTTTGGACATTAATAAACCATTTCACATGGTGACACTAGAGAAACATTACTCAAAAGATGATTGAAGATTAGCAGAGAAATTATAAATTGCATGAGAAGTTAAGCCAAGACAAAATGGAAATAAGTGTTTTTGAGAAGTGAAGTATCAGGTTGAAGAAAAATTACTAGCAGAAATTTTCAAGAACATCCTGAAGTATTTTCATTCACTGTCTTGAGACAAAAATACAAAATCTTTCAATGAATTCAGCTGAAAAACATTGGCAGTGGAAAGGAATTTGGAGGTTGCTGTATACAAGGGACTGACTAAATTTAAGAAAAAGATGTGAGGTTGACCTTTCCAAAGTGTAAAACATGACATTAAACACACAAGACTAATTGCAAGGGTTTATTTTTACAGTCTGATAGCTCATTAAAAGCTGCAAAGGACTGAGAAGCATTTGTGTGCCTGAGCTGGTCCTGCAATAACTATCGGCATCAACATGATGTACTTATGAAAACAGTGAAAGTGATCTCGTGCTGATTCACAAGAGGAGTCCTCGGCACACACAGGGTAGTAGTATGCTGCTAAGCAAGAGTCCACAGCATTTCCTTCAGTGTATTGGCTATGGTTCAACTCAGTACGTAAGAAAGGAGTTTCATCTGCAATATGTGCAGGGAAGGGTCACAAAAAAAAATCCTGAGCCAGATCTGGCCTCATTTGGTACAAAAGCTATAAATCAGCTTATGGTAAAACTGGTGCTTTCTCCCCTTCTGAAGGACTAGAATTTTAAATGCAGCTTCTAAATATACTTTGAGATGTGATTATTCTAGTTAACATTTAAAAGATTTTTAAGCAACAACATAAATCCAGCTTTCCTTAGAAAAGGCATATACTGAGATTTCCTCAAGAGAGTCACAGCCACCATTTGGCACAAGAGGAACAAAGCCACAGATCCCAACCAGGAATCACAGAATGGTGGGTGTTGGAAAGCACCTCTGGAGATCATCTAGTCCAACCCCCCTGTTAAAGCAGGGTTACCCAGAGCAGGATCACTTCCAGGCAGGTTTGGATTCTCTCCAGAGAAGGAGGGTCCACAAACTCTGGGCAGCCTGGTCCAGAGATGGGGTTTAAAGCCCCAGTCACGATGAGCAAAACGCTTCCTCAGTGCAGTTGCACTCCTGAAGACACACTTATTGGTGAGCTGGAAGTGAAGAGTAGAATAGGCATAGGCATGCTGGGACCAACCAAAACCCTGTGTAAAATCCTCCATGTATCTCTGACACTCTCCCATATCCCTCTTCTTTTTTGTTAGAGACAAAAAACAGCGCAGCTCACAGATATGTGGAGCAAACTTCCTATGTCCAGTGCATCCCAGTCTAACTGTGGAGACCAGAGCCAAGAAACCCCAGTATAAGACAACCATCAGGAAAATGAGGAATTTCCAAACAACACTTTTGCAATATGCTGTATGTTTTCCTTCCAATGGCTATTTCTACTAAAATACATGAAATATCAATACAGGCATTTATTGCTTCCCTGATATAAGTGCAGCAGTTGCACATTAAAACTGAACAAAGTAGATTGTGAATGTATGAATTATTCTTACCAAATTGACAAATAGCTGTTCTCTTAATATTAAAATGCTTTGTCTAGAGAGTTTCCTGAAATATTTTCTCAGCAACAGTGATTAGGTTTCCAACATTTGACCAAAATAATGAATGAGGGGAAAAAAACAGAGCTAAACTTTTTTTTAATTCAGAAACTAATTTTGAACATCTGAAATTTAAGCTGCTTGCATTCATCTAGGAAATACTAACAGGAGTAACTATTTGCTCTACTAGCACTCCGTCTTTAGTTTCACATGAATGATAATCCAGGCTGCTTTTGCCTTAGGAGCCAGGGATTATGTTTCCCACTGACCTTCTACAGAGGCTTCCAAAAATAGGGAACAAGGAGAGAGAAGGCACCAAGCATCCATGGAGTGCAGGAGGCTCTTCCTAACTTAGATCAGGGATACAAAGGTTTTCAGCTTTTGTTTTCTTAAATGCTTTTCCACCCTTTCTCTACAAAGGTGACCAAGAAAACACAAACTAATAAAAAGTCAAATGCATTCCGCACCCCCCCACTCCATCCCCAGCCACCCCCCCCAGCCTTTTTCTTTCAAACAACTTATCTCCTTTTATCTTCTAAATAAATAATTTTAATATACTACCACACTCAGGAATGACATCTGGAGCTGTCAATGTCAACTAAAAGATCTTTCTTTTTAAGTATTCACTTTCTCGAGATACATATAAAATTTTTTAAATGTAACAACTAAAACCTTATGATATTCATGGAATATGCAAGTGTAAAAGTGACTGTACACTGCAGTCTTTCCTCACCCCACTTTGAAGAAAGTGAACACCTACACAGCAAGAACTGGACAAAATGAATGAGTACTTAACATACAAACTTGAACAGTATCCCCTCTTCGACAGTTCCTTTCAGCTAGATGATAAGTAGGAATACAGACAAGCCGCTCATTGTTAAGATGACTTTTAACCCCATACTACTTGCTTTTGGTGCTCAACCAAAAGACCAAATGGCATTGTACCTTTGCTTTGTTTTGCTTTTAAAAAACAAGCAAAATCACACAACTCCCTGTTACTGTTCTTGAAAAGCAAGCGCCTTTCACAAGGACACTACAATAAATTCATCTTTGCAAGTGATACGTGCTCACAAAGTTATCCGGTAGTTAATTTTAGGAATGAAAAGATATGTTAGAAAGTCTGACAGTACATTTTCCATTTATCACACATTCTGCTTTACTACATTTGTTTTCATTCCAGCAAAATGCTTTTTGCTAAGAGACAATAGACTGCTTTTCAGGAGGAATTATTAATTGTTTTAATTGTTTGGAATTTCATACCCTGTGCAGGTGTGAAAGGCTCCAGTGACTATTTCACCGAGTGGTGTACATTTCAGTGGTAAAACACCACTAATTATCTAGGCATAAATTACACTTTTCCCCTAGTCTTTACAAGAAAGTCCTGCAGGGGTGTTATGTAGCACTGCCATTTATGACATTTTATAAGGCAAGTTTCATATTTTTATTTCAACAAAGAAAACTTCACAAGCAATTTTATTCAGATAACCACTTCAAGACATTTTCAGATCATAGATCTGAAAATCCATTTCATAAAAGTTCTCTTATTATTTATGGGAATTTTTTCTCAGCTACCTCTATCAAACTTGGGTGTGCCTCCAAATGTACAAGTTTTGTCCCCAAAAATGTATGTGCTAAACCTCAGCTGCCTCTGAATTGTACCATGACATGGTGATAAGACACAAGGCAAACTGTACCAGCCTGGGTATGCAATAGAGGGTGCAACTACAAAAACAGATAACATTGCAAAGATGACAAGACATGGCTGATAGACTCATATCATAAATAAATTTGCATTTAAATCACTACATCCATTTCTAGATAACGCGAATATAACTTTCTTACCTAGTATTTTTCACAATGTTACAGCAAACTTTATATTTCTTTTCCTCAGAAAAACAGCAAAGGCTATTTTAGTTCAAATAATTTTCAAAATGCTTTGGAAAAGTAATTTTCTGCATTCACCTGAGACTTGCTGGATGTTGGGGTTGTACCAATTCCAATCTGTTTTCCAGTTGTGTATTGATACCAAGTTGCATATAAACACCAGTTTCTATAAAAGTATTTAAGGTGATGAAAAGCATTTCTTGAAAATTAACAGCAAATTTATTTACATTAATTTTCTGTCTAAAATAATCTGAACACACAATAACAGGGCATGCAAGAATACAGCTTCAGAAGAACCTTAATCCAAGTAGAGGCTGAGACTCCCAGGGGATTCCTGTGTGAAAAGTCACTGACAGTGTGCAAGGGGTAACTTCACTTGTACATTACCACCACAAGTCAGTGAAATACTTGGCCTTGATATCAGGAAGACTACAGTGCTTGATTCAAAAATTGTCTAACTCGCAGCATCTCACAAAGAATGCAGTCCACATGCATGGACAGTGTCAAGAAGTTATGAATTTTGTCATATTTTTATATAAGCATCATCTGTAACTTTTTAAAACCAAAGCATGCAGGCCACCCCGTTTCCTCACAGGCTGCAGGAAACCTCCCATCTCATGCTGCACAGTCCGGTGACAGTGTTTCATGAGAAGATGATCTTAGACATAAAAAGAGCAACCAAGTTGCTATCAATTTGTTATTGTCATCAGTACTACCTAATAGGTGTCAATGAAAGTCTTCTCTAAAGAAGAGTTGCATAGTTTTAATTATGTGTGTAGAGTTAACAGAAGCATGAGGAATGATCCTATCAATATAAGCCGTCTTTCTCAATGCCCAACATCAGCACAATAAGCTGAGTTTCAACCACTATTTCATGCTTTCACAGAATTTTACCACCTGATGTCTTTCCATTAGAGTGTTATAAAAACAGTGGTGACATTATTTTTAATGAAATGCCACTCCTTTTGCATAAATAGGTGCAGCACATCAGAAATCCCTTAAATGACAGTCTGGGTCCAAACCAGGTCTAAAGCTCTCATCAGTTTTTCCTTCCAGGTCACCTCAAACCCTTTGCTCAATTACCACATTGGGCCAAATCCTGCCCTGCACCACCAGCCACGTATCCAGCTCATTGGTCCTGGGGCAGGGGACCTTGCAAGCTGCAAACCGTCATGAACTGTCAACAGCCTCAGCAAATCTCACAGACATCTGTGGCTTATCAAGCCAGCAGCATTTTTCCAACATTAATCTCCGCTAGGCCTGCCCCAGCTTTCATTTCAAAAGACTTGGCATAGCGTCTTCAAGAAAAAAAGGAAAATAAAAAAAAAGAAAGAAATTAAAAAAATTGCTTCATTTCTTCAGATGCAGCTGGTTGGGAGGACTGCCTTTGAAATCTGAGCACATTGCAGAGATGTCGACATGCTCATTGCAGGCAGCTTGCAGCACAGGGGACAGCACTAATGACTGCAAAAGTCTTTTAGATGCTGCCCTTGGGTGAGCCCTCCCCTTCCTTTGAGGGAGTTTGAGGAGTGCTTTAAGAAGCTGTTGTGTTGGGGAGCTCATCTGGATACAGTGCATTCGTGTTGAGCACCCTCCTCTAGCCATCACTTCTCCCAGCAGCTCACAAAAACTAGCTGAGAAGGTTGCAGCACCCTCCTGCTGGTCACCAGTGATGCTGGTGCACACGTTCTCCAACACTGGCATTGGGGATGGTAGCCAAAGTAAGGCAACAGCCTCCACTGCTGATGTGATGAAAAGCCAGGAAACTGCTCCACCTCCACACACCACCCCACCCCCCCTCTCCGGGGTCATCCCCCTTCCCATAGCCCTGCCCATGACATGGTCCCCATCCCCTTGACTGTGACCTGATGCTCAGGGACATCCCAGGCTCTCCAAATAGGTTCCCAAGGGCATGTCTCCTTGATGCCCTGGAGATGCTCCTGTCACCATTACATGTCAGCTTATGTTACACCATGTTATAAAAGGAAAAAAACCTCCAATGCACTACTCCTACTAGACAGAGAAATTCATCTTTGGCCAACAGAGCGTAATTACTAGAGGTTAAACTCCTGTTAGGACCAGACAGCACCAACCTGACCACCTGCCTAGTAAAGCCCACATACTCTTCTCAGAGCTTCATGAAACAAATTGTGTTGGACCTCTTTACAGACACAAATAGACCTTACTTTTTTCCTGTGTTTTCTTTTTAAATAACCTGAAGGACCTCTTATGACTTTTTCATAAAAATCTCATGGCATAACCAGTAATTATAATTTTTTTTTTAGTTAATATTTGTGCAGCCAAGAACCTTGTATGCACAAAGGTCTATCTGCCAGTGTCTCAGTTTACCTGGCACCTTTCAACGCCCCTGTGGTGTGTGGGTGGGGTAGGTAGCCCACCATCCTTACGGGTCTAAAAGCACAGTAGGAATAGCTGTGCTCCATACAGACACAGAAAAAAAGGTCTAATGTTGTTTACATTTACAGCCTGTATTCAGCTCCAGCTGTCTCAAAGCAGAGTGACATAACACACATAAATTGGTTGTATTTAACAAGAGGATATGCATATGCTTTTATATCGCATTAAAAATGTCAAATTATCTTTCTCTCTGGAGCGTGCATGCCAGGAAAGGGTCAGAGTGGAATTTTCAACACTGAGCGTGTGGTGCCCATCACCAAGCCAACTCCTCTGCCATGAGCATCTCAAACTGAGTCATCAACTCAGAGATCCTTCCTTCTGCAGCAAAGCAATGAATTTAAAAGCAGAAAGCTTAACATACTGTATGTACATATACATATATATACACCCCCCCCCCCCCCCCCAGGAATATCACTTCATCCAAATCAAAAAGCATTAAAAAATGTAACCTAAATTTTAAGTCAATTTTAACACATATCATCTTCTCTAACAAGAGAATATTAAAAACTTAATTTCTAATTGCTCCAGAAATGCAACTAAGAAGTACATTGTTAGAACACTCAAGAAAATCAATGGTAGTTCACATACCTCTTTATAGTCATCTGCATACATCCATGGAAAGATTTATTGCATTGTAGGTTTAAAGTTACTCACTTTGAAGCAGCTTAGAAAGAGCTTTCAGTATCCCTGAATGTCCAGTGGCTCCATGAAATGAATGATACACCAGGATGCTTGGGTCTTCATGCTGGCAGGAAGAATTGTGACAAGAAATGGACTAACTTAGGGTGGTTTTTTTTATATGACACTTTTAGCTGCTTCATCCTAGTCCTGAAGTAGCTGATCATGTATAGATCACTCTCTGCCTTGAGGCAGGGCTGTAGCGATAAGACGGAGTCCCTACAGCTTTGATATAGGAATTTCTTACACTCAGAGACCAGGAATTTAATGAAACTTGGGCTTTATTAAGAGGACTGCCAAAACCAACCAACCAACCAATATCTCAGGGGAACCCTGGTCTAGGAATAACTCAGCAACAGTCAGAAAAAAATATAACTGCACCAATTATCTAACAATTAATCAGAAAAAAACCCAAATCTTCCCAGCAGCCACATTTCTTTAAAAATTAAATTTCAATATAACTGATGTGATGCAGACTCAAAAACACAAGGAACTTCAGCCCTCTACACTAAGTTTACAGTGTCCCATCTACTCTGGGTGACATTTCCAAAGCAGAAGAAAGCCTTGGGACACCAGGATGAGTGCTCCAGGGGTCACGAACTTCTCCAAATTCCATAATGCAAACCCAAGTGTTAAAATCTGATCATTCTTACGCTTCATTTGTGGTCATGGGGGGGGGGGGAAAGTATTTCAGAATTAAAGATTTCCTTCCTTCAGCTAAATAAATAGTTCCTCACTGATAAACCCCAACAGACAGTCTAGTCTTAAAAGTCACATTTGAAAGAAGACCAAAATCAGTGCAGTTACATTAATGCAAACATTAAGCTCAACCATAATTAAATCTTCACTCTTAACATCTGCCTTTCTCTGAGGTATTGAAAATCTTTATGGAGATATGGACAACTGTATCTCCATACCCAAACTACCGGCTCATGAACTGACATACCACCACTGAGGTCAACTTTAAAATTTCAGGACCAGACCCATGGATCGACGGCTTTGTCTTTAAAGGAAGTTGTGAACATGAAAAACCATGTAGTGTTCACATTTAATGGAAACTGAAATGCAATTGCATAGGAAGACACTTGACTGCTCTTAACTGACAGATATTTTTCTTCTCTTTCATACATTTCACCTATGCTATCTCACCTTGACTTATTTCTCTATTTCAAGTGCTGCTATTCATAGTCTTTTGGTCTACAAGAGACAATACTGTAATTTTTTCTAATGTCCATACATGTCCAACCATAGTGATCCATCAGCTGTTTCCCATTTCTATTTCTTATTTTAAATAGTCTTACCCATGCAAAAAGGAGACATTGCTTGGCAATAAGATTTTGTATATATCTTACATATACAATAAGAATGTATTTGAACAACACGTTACTTAGATTTTCTTTCATTAAGTCCTCAGGTTAACTTGAGGATTTCAAACTGAAATAGTATTTACTGTTCAGGTTTTAAAAGCCTTCCCATTTATCACCAGCTTCTGTCTCTCTATGCACAGGCCACTGCACACTGGCACAGCCGTGACATTGTCAGCTTTCCTTGGCACTGGGTTTGCCTGCTACCAACTAAACCAAAGAAAAAATAAACATGATTCATTTACATCTCGCCTGTTCTCAAGCTTGGTTTTAGGACATGCTTTAGTAGCTCTGCTTCTTGTTCATAATAGTTTTTTCCACATAAATCCTTAGGGTTGTTAAGCTGTTCAGCTCATAGTTCCTCTGGGCTTAGAGTCAACTGATAACAGTTTTGAGCTTAACACAAGTGTTTGCTTTTGTAGCAGTAACATATATATCACTATATAGCCTTAATATATCCAATAACACTCTTCAACCCTAATGCACACTCGGTACTCAGGAGCGCTTTATTGACATCACTGATGTAAGTCTGATGTCACCAAACAACCAGTCCCATACAAAACTATTAGTTTCACATTTTCTTTAATTGTTCCAGGCCCCTTAAGGGCTCTTTGCTCTTCTTACCAGTTGCAAGTCTATAATTTTACTGTCTGCTTTTACTCTTTGTGTCTTCTATGTGTCACATCAATTTTTACAAAAACTTTTAATTAATTAAAAACAGCAAAGAAGAAAGTTTTATTGTTTGCTGTTTTCTCCCCTCCCCAAAATAAAAAGGTTCTTTTTCCCTACACTGTATTACAAGAGTGAGGGTATGCCCAACACCACCAAGAACAGTATGGTTCAACTTCAAAGCAGGCTCCTATTGACATACTAATTTCCTATCACCTCAGAGATTTCATGTGCCAATTTCTTCAATAATTAGTCTCTGCTAGCAAAGAGGCAAAATTATTATTTTAATATTAACCTTCCTTTCATCTTTGAAAAAGAGCATTTGTTTTGGCACTATCAAGACAAACCTTAATAAACTGACTGGCAAACAGTATGTTTAGCAATGAAAATGATACCCAAGCAGGGATTACAAAGTAAGCAATAAGAGGGAATAGAGAGATTTAGGAAAGGATGTGATTTATAATGACTTTAAGGAGGATAAGCTTCTACATCTGTGATTGCTTGATTCTATAACATTTTAATTGATTATCAGAGCTAACAGGTTTATTTTTTCATGTGAATAAAAGCTGTTTTACTTGAGATTTTGTTTGCATTTATTTTACAGCCTATATTGGCATGGATATTTTTTCATAAAATTTGGCTCCATCATGTTGTACTCATTCCATAGGCTTAGAAACCTAAATTAGCTTGGGCTGGAGGAGGGAGCGAGGAAAGCCTGTGGTTACACCTGTTCCTCTGCACAGTAGTGGAGGGGGTTTTTAGGATTTTAGACCAAAAACACTATCACCCCACAATGACTCACTCACCCTCCTTCTCTTTACTCTCCAAATGACAGGTCCCTCAGGAATTACTGCTCTCCTGTTTCCAGCCCTGTTAACAAACTCACTGAAAACACCACAAAAACAAACCAAAAAACCACATTCTCCCTGCAGTTCAGGGAGGCACCTGAAGCCACTCAATGTGCATTTTTTGCACCCTGCTGAAGGCAACAGGTCCTAAGATGGTAACTCACCCTTCATGCTGAAATAAGGTAGGGTTGGTTTGCTATTGATTTCTCTCTCTACCAGTCATTCTCTCACCAACTCACAACTCAGAAAGATTTTAGGTGCTGGGAAGAATGGGCAGAAATGCATAGTGCCACTCAGATTGGGTTGTTCCCATACAAGTAGATTTAACTCAAGTTTATGGAAAAGTTGGGATGTGGAAATATTTTCATGAAAATTCTATTATTTATAGACTATATTGTTTATAATTATTTACAAACAGGTTGCAGGAGTGAGGAGGAGAGCACACACTGGGCTGTACCTACTCCGCTTAGCAACTTGCACAGGGTGCCCACAAGTGCCTATGTCAGAGCTGTGCATTTACAATATAAACATACACACCAGAGGGATAAATCTGTGCCTGCTTTTTATTCAGCACAGGTCAGGGGCCAGCAACATTTAAGGCAGGTGACTAACACATGCCATCTGAATTACACTGAATGAAAAAAATGCTTCTTTCTTTCCACTGACTACAAGCTACCTTAGATACAGTTTGTAGGTATCCTGTGTTAGGCAAGATGCTATATCCTCTAAGTCAATTAAAAAGCTTAGGAATTCACATTTTTAAATTAAATAATCCAAATTAGTTTCAGAATTAATTTTTTTTCCCAGCTGCACATCTCCCCAAGCTGTGTCTTTACCCTACAAGATGAAGCAATGATGAGGAGCTGGATATGGCCAGATGGCTGCTCAGCTCCAGCCTCTTCCTGGCAGATCAGCAACACGAACATTAGGCACCTGTTTCTGAGGCTTACAAGAAAATTGTTAGCTTTTTTGCACTCCCCCAACTTTGTTCAGTGTTTGAGGATGGAGGCGATACATCAGTACAGTTACAGTTGGACTCGATGAACTTAAGGGTGTTTTCCAACCTAAATGATTCAATGGTTCTACAAAGTTTTAGGGTCCTTAAAGGTACCCGTCAGGATGTGAGAAGTAGTTCTAGGGCAGCCCCTGGGAAGGGGGCAGAAGTAGGCCAAAGCTCAATGGCTTTAACTAAAAATTCTAGAAACCATTTAGATATTTTCTGCAACCAGCTAAAAACGTGTCTCAGCAATGGCTTTTAAATCTAACCGCAATGGCATTTTGAAGACCTGACAGAGAAGAGCTCTTATGTCCTTTTACAAAAAATGCAATTATTCATAGCACTTGTATGAAAATCAGGTCATTTGAAGTTAGCTCCTTTGCATTTTGAAGTTAACTCCTAGCTGGCTTTTCCAACCAAGATTTTTATATTTTTTTAATACTCCTAATAGTTTTCAGAAACCTTTCAGCGTAGTTTCTCAACGGAAAGCAGAGCAGAGAAGCAGAAAGCAGAGGAGCAGAGAAACTTAGGAAAAATCTACTTCACTTGATTTAAGTAGCAATGTGAAAGTGGACTCATTTGGGCAAAAATAAAAAAGTAAAACTGAAAGTCTGCATGCAGATACTAAACTTTTTTCTGAGCAATACAGACATCCTAAAAAATAAACAAGTCAAATATAGATTCAGGACAGGAGAGTTCTGATTTAAGTGGTGAAAACAAGAAAGGCTACAAATTATTTCAGTGACATTTGTACATGTAGACCAGCCTTTATATCTGTCAACATTTAACAGAATAATTAAATACACTCCCTACACATCTCAGAACTCTTATTGTGCAATTTCAGAAGAAAACAAGTAAACCTTTAAAGTCTGCAGCTGAATGTGATCTACATACACACAAAAGATTTGCATGAGACACTTGCAGAGTACCTTGCTTCTGGCCCAAGCAGCCCTGTTTTGAGTGCAGTGACAGTTTTACCTTTCGACACTTGATGGAGCAGTTTCCCTGGATTTCCTCTTTGCCTGGGTCCCACTCCAATCTACCTTCGTGCTACCTCAAACCATCAGGACTATTTCCTACCAGCTTGTTCCCTTGGTGCTGTTAACAAAACTAGCCCTGATTAAAAGCCTTGGGGAAAAGCGTCCTAACAAGTGTAACCTTACACAAAAAGGAAAGTTAAGAGCTTAACATTCAGTTCATTCATGTTGCTAATTTTTAAAAATGCTGAATTCCTCTATTGCTTAAGTAGAGGCATTAAATTATATTCTGACTTGGGGAAAAAATACATTAAGCAAGGAGTCTGAGCACAAGCCTTAGGGCTCTGTTCTGGAACATCTTCCAGAAAAGACATTGATTGTCAGGAAGGCAGTGTTGGGTATGGCCAGCATGCTACAAAGGAGAATGAAGTTTACTCTTTCCCCATTATAAGAACAGACTTCATCACAAGTTTCCCTACTTGTATTAACACTATCAAAAGTCTTGTTCTCTCTCTCACACAACAAACTTAACGAGAAAAAATGAAAAGGAACCAAATTCACACGGACAGCTACAGAAATGGGCCAAACTAATTGATTCCATCTCACCAATAGGAGACCTCACATTTCTTACAGAATAAGATCTCCATTTTATTAACTATATACAGATACAAGCTAATGTAGAAAAAATACAGTATGCTGTTCTGAAGGATTAAAAAAAATCCGCTGTAATCAATATACTGGCAAATTACAACTTTAGGAGCAGTTTGGAATCTGGCTTACTTACTAATCCTTTAATCTTGTCTGCTACAACCAAGACAATACTGCCAACAAATGCCATGCCATAGAAGGTGGCTATTCTCACATACTTTCCTATGATTACAGCTTAAAACTACTCATCATGAACATCCTGAATGATAATGGGATTTGGGCAGTCAAGTTTTCATGGTGACACTTGTAAACTGGCATCTTTCACTAAGAAACATTGCTTTAAGCCTATCAAGGAATTAAGTTCCTTCTTCCTCTTTCTGTTGACAAATTTTAGCAGTCTCACTTTGTTAAAGTGATTCTAATTTTATATTTTCAATGTCTTTCAAAAGCCCCAATGGCAACTGCTAATACAGCTGATGCCATGGGTGGCCCATGGCTTCCAACCACAGAGTCCAAGAACTGGGAAGACTCACATAGAGGAGAACTGATGACTGCTTGTTTGGATCTATTTTAAAGAAAGCTGCTGTCAGTTTCTTGTAGCCTTGTGCTGCAAGGTATCTATTACATATTTTGGTTAAGTAAGAGAAAGACATCCTAGGAACAGACTACTGTCAGTTCAACTTTGGGAGTTGAGCCAAAACTTCTTATATTTCAACCGGAGTTGACATTCAAAAGGAAAACAAAGTTGGGGGGATTGGGGGGGGGGGGGGAAGAAGAAAAAAAAATTCAAAACACCCCCACACCTCTGCTTTGATTTCATTTGATGCAATTCCAAAAGACAAACAAAAATGTACAAGAGCAGCGGGAGAGAAAGGAGTGGGAAACAGAAGGACGCAGCCCTAATATGTGTGCAGAGCTGCTGGACTTAACAGTCTTTGAAAATAAGAGTCAGAGAGACTTCCTCCTGTCGACATTTTAGCCTGACACCTTCACCAAGCCCCTGACCAGCATAAATCACTGTAGTATTGCTGAAGCTGCCTCTATTTATAACAGATGGGGCTGTGGCACTGCAGTCATAATGAAGGTAAGAGATGTTTTGTACGTGTGCAGTTCCTACCACGCCTGCAGGTGAGAAGGGTACAGAGGCAAACCTCATTACTATCACAGTGTCAAAAACCATTCCCTACCTCTTCCTAAACTACTGTAATAAAATGTCTGGCCTACTCTGGAGAAAACATATTACTTCTTCCTTTACTTATTTCTCCAAGAGCCCTGGCACTGCAGGTTGCAAGGACACATGCTAAACACTTTCTCTATCTGAATAAAGGTTAGAAATTACTCTCTCAGGAAGATAGATAGGCTTCCTTTCATCTGACGCATAGTGTGACTCAGACAGTAGGACCATTTTTCCTCCATCACTCCAGGGCTCCACTAGGAACAAAATGATTTACCCCACTTTTATTAAGTTTTATTTAAGCACCCTGTAAACTTATTTAGTTTGTTTGCTTTGTTATTCAGCTTAAACAGGAAAAACAAAACCCCAAAACATCCAAAACAAAATATGACCTCTGTGGGAACAGCAAACCAGTGAAGATTAAAGCAAACAAAACCAAATTTCCTAAAGCCTAAAGGGCTGTTGTGAAACTAAAACTCAAGGAGTCCAGGCTGGGAGCACACCCTGTCACAGGAGAGCAGCAATGCACATGGTCCCACAGGCTGTACATCCAACCATCCTAAAATTCCTGCTGTCAATACCCAGGGTAGGGATCCCATCCAGAGGGACCTTGACAGGCTGGCGAGGTGGGCCATGAGGATGATCGGAGAGCTGGAGCACCTCTCCTATGAGGACAGACTGAGAGAGTTGGGGTTACTCAGTCTGGAGAAGAGAAGGCTCCAAGGAGACCTTATTGTGGCCTTCCAGTATCATAAGGTGTCCTACAAGAAAGCTGGGGAGGGACTCTTTAGGATGTCAGGTAGTGGTAGGACTAGAGGGAATGTATCAAAACTAGAGGTGGGTAGACTCAGATTAGACATTGGGAAGAAGTTCTTCACCATGAGGGTGGTGAGACACTGGAACAGGTTGCCCAGAAAGGTGGTGGAAGCCCCATCCCTAGAATTTTTTAAGGCCAGGTTGGATGGGGCTCTGAGCAACCTGATCTAGTGGGAAGTGTCCCTGCCCATGGCAGGGAGGGTTGGAACTATACGATCTTTAAGGTGCCTTCCAACCCTGACAATTCTATGATTCTATGAAAAGGAATTGTTCCCAGCTTTACATCCTAACTTACTTCTCCTGGGTTGTTATAGCTGATTCCTCCTTTCCAAGCAGAACCAGCTTTCAAGCACATTTATGAGCAGCCCTTATCCTCATCCCTCAGAAATGTAGTAGAAAATATGACATCACAATGAAAGTTATATCTGGAAACAGCATCTGATGAGCTGAAACTTTGTTATGGGAAATGTGCTGCTTCTGTTCAGCAACAAACTTGGCAGAGCTCTTTTTTTTTTTTTTTTCCCAGAAATCAAGTCCCACATTGCTATGTGACAAGTAAATAATGACTCATTAAATGATCCTAAGGAGAAAAACTGAAGGCTTGATCCTCTCAAAGGTATTTGAACTGGGAAATTTGATAATGTCACCAACCACAGCAGCAAACATTACTTGAAGATTTTCTCTCTTCATTAAGCCAGCCAGTAGCGTGCTGAAACCACTGCTCTGTGTGGTTGTGCAGTCACCTTCACAACAAAGCTTTGTTTTTCCATCCTCAAAGATTGATACAGAAGAAGTCATACATCAAAAAGGCTGTGTGAAGAATTAGACAGAAACACTGCCACAGCTGGTCTTCTCAGTGCCAAGCACACTGAACTTAAGGGACCAAGTCTCTCACTGGAAGGCTTATTTTAATTCTACTGAAGTTTGACTAAATAAAGCCCATTCCTTTAGCACCCATTATCACCATACTCGCAGCTCTTGTACCAAACTAAAGACTTGGGCAAGACTCTCAGTGACAAGAAGCAGATTCATTAAACAAGAATAGGAAAGCACAAAACAGAAAGCATGATATAGTCTACATGAAATGTCTGATACTATACAGCAAACCCACCACTGAGCAGGGAGACCAACTCCAAAAGCATACTTAAAATAAAATAAATTATTCTTCCCCTCCATTTCACAGCAGTTAAGGCCTCAGCACGGATTAAGCAGGCAATTCATTTACACCTCTTAAATTACCTCATCCATAGTAAATTGTCTCAGTTGGGATTTTGGTGGGAAAGATGGGAAGGTGGCATGTCTTTCATTTGCAACAATGTTCTTAGCAACTTCTTTAGCACCTACAGGAGTGGTGCCCTGACCTCTGATAATGACTACAGTGGCAAAAAGTTAAATATATTAGGTTAAAAAAATGTATAAATTCAATTTAAGTAAAAATGTAACCCTTTTATGCATTTTTGCAGCTAAAATTTCTGCCATATTCAGACCTGGAACTTTAGCTGAATCATTAAATGAAAAAAAACATATTAGATGAAGCTGTCTGCAGTAATGAGGGTATTTGTATTTGCAGCTTGATTCTCAACTCTACTGAGATTTACCTTTTTAAAAATAAGTTTCCATGCAACTGAGACAGTACGTACAATTAAATCAGATATAATTTTCCTACAACGATTTCTTCTCACTAGAGATTTATAGCTACATTCTTTTTCCTTTTAATAGGCATATCTTTCTGAGTTCATTCCTTGGGTATTCATCTGCATTAACTTTGGGGCAGTGTTCATCACCCTCTTCAGTATTCATTTGACAGTAAGATGGGGCTTTGTCTGTCCTAGGGGAAAAATGTTTGATACCCACTGAAGAGGAGGGTATATCCACCAAGAGAGGAATGGTGCTTCATGTGCAGCACTGGGGTAGTGGTCATCTCTGTATCAGTAGAGGCAGGATGATCCTTCCTAACTTCTTGCCCCATACTGCTCTGGACCTGGGTAACATCCACCAAATGCAAAACCTCTGCCTTTATCCAACTTTCACAAAAGGGACTGATAATCCTTCTTGTGAAGGATGTTTTGCATTCATATGCTTTAAGGTTCCAAAACTTTCTGAAAGACAATTTCCCATGCCAAAAAGCAATCTTGAACTGGGACTTTATTTTCTTTAATACCAAACTGCTTGACTTATCTTGTCCCACAACACATGACCACCTTTTTTCTATGGTGTTTATTGCAAGAGGCAGAGTGGTGGATTTTTTTTCTCAGTTTGCAAATATAAACAGGCCCCTTAAGCCTTCCCTGATCATTCTAAAGATGTGGAGAGAGCAGCTTTTGCGTCTGCCTGTAAAGCCTTAGGCCTACCATTTCTAAATTTAGTAAGCTATTGAATTTTAACAGTGTCCATTCAGCAAGCACTATGGTATGTCACAAAAATACGTTTTCACTTTCTGGACTGCAGCTCAACCAAGCAACTGCTTGGGATTCTTACAGGTAGCTGCAGTTTATTGCGACTTTTTCCTTAAGCCAACTCTTCCTTAGAATCTGTAGATCACAAAAATCCTTCTGACAAGTGACTAAATTCTGAATATTGTCAATGCCATGATCTTACATATAAACCAAGCTGCTTCTCTTTTTTAGCTCCCTGGCACTTATACAAGATGTCTTTATCAATGCTCAACTTCTTTGACATATTTAGGCTCAAATTAACTACTGTCAGTACTGCAGACAATAGTAACTGCTTCTTTATGTGTAAAATGCTCTTAAAAGCTTTGTTACTATCCTCTTTTTAGTATGTAGGCAGTCATTTCCATATTGGAAATGCTTTACCATTATCAGTGGGTTTGAAGAAGTTAAATTTTGTGGCAGTTCCAGTCTCAGCAAATTTATTTTTTTTTTAAATCCACATAAGAAATATTGATATATACTAGTCCTCTTTAAGCTGGATAAAATCACCACATTTTTCCTCATCAATTGCATGCATAGGGTTTAAATACAATATTGTGGGTACTGCTCACCTCTGAATGTCTCTAAATTCTCTTTAATTTTCTCTTTTCAGTCCCCACCTTCTTCTTTGCCATGGTCTATATCTTACTTTCTCACATCTGTCTGACAATACTCAGAATATATTGGTAGGGAAAAAATCCCATGACAATTTTAAGACACACTGAAAATCAGAGCAGCATTCTCTTGATGTACAAGAGACTTTTCTCCTAAGTCAGTATTTCTTGTGACTAGCATAAGCATATCACATTAACAGGCTGGTCCCAAATCCACATTCATGTCTCTTTTCTAACTCAGCCCTTCCAGCAGGTCAGCATGAGCAGGAGGATGATGTGCTTCCACACCTGCACATGGAAAGTGATGCCAAGTATCTCCAGCTCGCTCTCTTCACTGCAGTCATTTCAGACCCAATACCCAAAACTATCTGTACTTGCTAGAGAACAACCTTTCTAGGGGAAAGGAACAGCTCTCACTTTCAAGAACAGCAGGCATAGACCCCCCATGCTTAGCAGACACCATGTGCAGCATAACCTCCTAAATCAACACCCCTAAAGCAGAGCCTCCAACCATGGTAAATCACTTGAGTTCTGCTGAGGTCCATGAACTGGTGGCAATTATCTCCACCCAACCACCTGGACCAGAGGGCATCCTACTGTACCAAGTAACATCAGCACATTTGAACCACTGGGGACTATTTAAGGAAAAAGCTAGAAGGAATAACTGAAATTCTTATCATGGGCTGCTTTGGCTGGAAATACCTAGTCATGAAAGGTTAGCAGAAAGCATGGGGCTGTCTCTGACAAAAACCCTATCAGAGGTGCTATTAAAGGTTAAACAACTGATCTTTCCGATGAGTAATCCCTAACTTTCATCTGCAGATGGCTGTTAGGAGTGGATTATTCCTGAGCGGCTTCAGGCATGGCCCTGCACTGCCCTTCTGCTGGCGAGCTGCTGTCCTCTGTGGTGTAAGGGAAACCGGCTCAGCCCACAGCGGGGGGGGAACTATTTTAAGTAATAGTGTCTGATACTAGAGGAGCATGAAATTCAGTCCTGACATAGCTGAAATACCTAAACCCTACTAAAAAAAAAAAAAAAAAAAAAACCACCAAACCCCAAAAAACCCCCCAAAACCCAAAATCCATCTATCCACAGCAACAATCACACAGAGTTTTATCTATTACTTGAGGACTGAGTTTTCTTGCCTATATTCTAAGACCATTATTGTGCACACAAAAGCATCCCACATAACAACATGTAATGGGCTGTACTGCTGACCAATTGATAGAAGGCAGCAGAAGACCCAGGGGAGATAATGCGCTGTCACAAATACCTGTAGGCATGTTACAAAAACTAAGGGACAAAGAGTCCCAGTGGTCTGGCTTTAGTCAAACCCTAAACTAAACTGGATTCCATCTAGAGAAATTATACTCAACTAAAATAATAAAAAAGGAAGAATAACCACCATTACTATTCTTAATATTATCTTCACCATCCCATGTAAGCAGTTAAAAAAATCTCTACCAACAAATGCTTTAAGCTGATGTTTGCTGAGTTTTCCACTAATTTTCCCCTCCCCAGGAAGGCCACAGACAGTATAATTGTGGGCAGCCTAGGTTAGTTACAGTCCAATCTATTACATCCTTTTTTCTTAATAATTGCAGAACCAGAGAACTAAACTAAAATGTTCATTGAAAATGTAACCAAGAAGAAAAAAAGTGATTTGCTGAATCATGACAAACCCATCATCCAAGTGCCCCAAAACAATAGATGTTAAACCTCATCATCACTAGCATTTCCATAAAACCAGGTAAGTGAGATGTGAAGGTAGAGACAGCCAAAAAGGAGGCAACCAGGGCCTCAGCACCCCAAAGGCCCCTCTTCCTTACTGCAGGGCCAGAGGGGAAACTCTGCCCTAAGGCTCCTACGTGCTTTGCCCAATGTGCTTTTGCCTGCAAAATCCTGCCTGCTTTTGCCCATAGCCTGGGCTATGAACTTTAGGAACAGACCACCTCAAGCCCAAGGCAGGCAGAAAATCAGTTTGCTTTCTGCCCCCCGCCCCCCCTTTTGTAGTTTTCTCCAACTTTTTCTCCAGCATCATTCTTCTTGATTTAATATCCAATTTTATCTCCATGTTATTGGCACACTTAGACCTTGCTTAATACCATGAGCAATCTTTACACTCTGTCCCAGCTTACTAATTTCCTTAATAGATATACTAAAATATCCGATTAAATGCATTTCTCATTCACTGTAAATAAGTCATGTAAAAATATAACTGAAGCTTTTTTCAGAGCTGGTATTCAGCTGATGTTACTAATCATAATTTGCTGCACTTTTCTGTCACAAGCAGAATGCTTGGTCAATGTAATTCAATAGTTGTGGAGGAAAGGGCAGGCCCTTCACTGCGATAAGTCGTCAGAAATCCACTGAAAAAACTCAGAACCATAATGAGACACTGGCTGAGCATTTGCCCTAAAACACAGTCCTAGCCATAAGATGCAAAACTCATTCCACTGAACTGTGTCTGTGTGATACCATTCCCAGTCTTAAAAATACTAATACAAAAAAAAAAAGAAGTGGATGTGGCAAAGTTTGGCACATGGTGGAGAAGCAGTGACTTTGCCATGGCTCAGCAGATACCAGGAAACATGTTAAAAGAGCAATTCAGAATAGGAGGGAATGTTAGTCCCATCTACCAGTAAGGAATAGATTTTTACCCCCATTTACAATCCGAGTTGTCAGTTAGGGGAAGAATGTGAAAATTGCACAACCATTTCAGAAGCAAGAAGCATCACTTCCTGGGAAGGTTTATTCCTCTTTTGAACAGCTTAGATGATGCCTAACACCCTGAATAGTCAGAAGACCTGTTCACAAAGGCAGCAGCAGAGGACAACAGTACTGTTGTAATTCCAGATTGACAAAACCCTTATTAACTAATAAGATGATGAGAAAAATGTTGCTACACACATGTAACATTGATTGTCTTACTTAAATCTAAACTATCTCAGTTTGGAACTCATGTTCCTTGTAGAGATAATACAGAAAAGCAGAAATACAAGCAATAACCAGTGGGAGAGGGTTTTTCTAAATTTTAGTGTCACAAGTTGAGGCATTTTGCTATTCCACTTATGAAAATAGCATCATGTATCACTATTATTGACTATACTATACACTGACTATACTGACACTATTACCAAGGCACAAGTTAAAGCCAGGTTAAGGAGTGACACATCATGCTGATCTTTGAAAACTTTTTTTGCTTATTTGCCATTTCCTCCCATTTCTCTCTTGTAAGTATTATATTTTGGGCCAATTCTGTTTAGCATATTTATCAATGACCTCGAGGAGGGGATCAAGGGCACACAGTACAGTTGCAGACAGCATGAAGTTGGGTGGGAGCACGATCTTCTTGAGGGTAAGGAGACTCCCCAGAAGGATCTGCCAGGATGGCTCAATGAGCTGAGGACAGTGGGATGAGCTTCAACATGGTCAAGTGCCAAGTTCTGCACTTGGGTCACAACAACCCCCTGCAACACTCTAGGCTTGGGGAAGAACCACTGGAAAGCCACCTAGAGGAAAAGGCCCAGAGGTGTTGGTCAACAGCCAGCTGAATATGAGCCAGTGTGTGGCCAGGTGGCCAAGAAGGCCAACAGCATCCTGGCTTGTATCAGCAATAGCATGGCCATCAGAACTAGGGCAGTGATTGTCACCCTGTACTCAATACTGGTGAGGCTCCACTCTGAATACCAAGTTCAGTTTTGGGCACCTCACTGCAAAGAGGACACTATGATCGTGGAGTGTGACTGAAGAAGGGCAATGAAACTGGGGGATTTTGTAGAGCAAAAGTCTGCGAGGGAACTGGGGTTGTTCAGCCTGGAGAAAAGGAGGCTCAGGGGAGACCCTATAACCCCCTACAACAAAATTAAAGGAGATTGTAGTAAGGTGGAGGTCAGCCTCTTCTCCCAAGTAACAAGTTATAGGTCAAGAGGAAATGGCCTCAGGTTGCACTGGGGGAGGTTTAGGTAGGATGGTGGGATAAATTTTCCTTGAAAAGGTTGTCAATCCCTGGAACAGGCTGCCCAGGGAAGTGGTGGAATGACCTTCTCAGGAGGTATTCAAAAGACATGTAGATGTGGTACTGAGGGACATGGTTTAGCGATGGACTTGACAGTGCTGGGTACAGTGGGACTTAAAGATATTCTCCCACCTAATAATTCTAAGTGCTCAAAGCCTGAAGCTACAAGCAGCTTGTTCCTCTAATGCCCAGCATTTACCCACATTCAGGTGTCAAAGACAAATGCAAAAATGCTACCAGCAGAAAAGTTGAGTGCACAGCTTCAAAGGCAAACATTTAGCACAGTAGTGAATTGCCATTTTGCTTTCAATGTGCTGTGTGCATATTTTGGGACTTTAAAACTTCCACATTTAATGGAGGAACAATGAATAAGTGCATTTCAAAAGATCACAAAGGAGAAAGCCCTTCTTCAAAGCATAAAACAAGCTTCAAAGTATACCTAAATATTGGTGGCATCTACCTATCCCATAAGGGGCCAGGGGACTACTTTGCCAGACACTATACAGACACACTTTCCTTACATTTCTTATGAATGAAGAAGCTCTGTTTAAAAAAAGCAAGAGCAGCTGTTTAGCTGAACACTGGGCTCTTTGAAAGTTATGTGACATCTTTAGAAGGAAAAAACTATAACTCTATCCAGAGAAATGTGTTGCTTATATAAGTGATGAAACAGAGAAAAGAGTTGAAGGATTTTTTTTTTTTTTTTTTTAAACTGCTTAACACCATGACTAATGCAAGTCTTCTTTGGTTACTTTCCACTGAAACATCAGAGTGTAAAAATATTACCCACCTATTTGGTGCCTGTTGGAGTAAGTCACTTTGCCTGTGCTACACTATAAATAATGGTATTAGTGTCAGGGAGTCAACTGCTCGAATACTAGCAGACCTCCAGCACTTTTCTTGTCTGGGCAAGCAAACACTTCAACTCCACACAAACAACTGCTGGCCACTAAATCTTATGCTCATACTTTTGGGTCATGTTTAGTATTGAACTTGTTTGGATATTTTTTAATTACTATTATCAGTCTGTGCTTCTACCTGCATTCTTGAAAAGCAATCTCCTGTAAAAGGTAGTGGTTTTTAACCATTTTCTTTTCCTTCTAAATGCTACTCCCCTATTTTGTGTTTTGTTTCATAACACACTTGCAACTGGATCATAGATAGAAAGAATTTATTATGCCAACTCTGTAATAAGAAACCCTCTAGAGGCTTATCACTATGAGCACAAACAGGTCAAGTCCTACGAAACCAGGAAATGTTCAAAACCCCATTTTAGAAACTCTATTGCTCGCCAGTTCTCTGATAATGGAAAGTGTGCCTAAAGGTGCCCTGTATAGCTTAGCATTCAATCTGGCTGCATGTTTAACTAAAAAATTACCTGAAACAAAATCAATAATGTTTTACTCATTTGCAAAGTTAACTTGGCAGTGCTATTGCCAAGAGCCACAATATGATCCTTTTCTATCCAGGAAGACTTATTCAGCAAGGGCTTTTAGGCCCCTTCAAGCATCGTTGAACTTCTGCTCTAGAGCATGTAAGACATCAAGAAACTGCAGAGCACTTGGTAGCATTAATAGCAAATGCAGTTGTATGCAACCCACTTTAATGGCACACTACAGCAACCCTTGGATAAGTCTGGATTGTTGTGAGCCGGAAGAGCACTCTGTGACCAAATGCATTTAACAAAGTTTCTCCTCTGGTACTCTGTTTTTTTTCTAAGTATGTAGTACAGACTCCATAAAAACAGGATCTTGGCAACTTTTTGAGTCTATATTTTACCTTGACTGCATCTGCAGCTGTAAAACCCACGGGGAGCCACAACTGTAGTTAGGGCTGGCATCTGCTGTTACCTCCACCCACTTGTCCTGGGGAGACATAACTAAGTACCATTTTTTCCCCCATAACATTCACAAGCCAGAATTTCATAACAGGAATGCAGTTCTTCATAAATGGATGATTTACCAGATCTGACAGAGTGACAAAGTTTAAGTGATTTTATACATCTCTGACCAGGGGCTTCACCACCAGCCAGCACTGTTCATCTTCCCTACTTGTGCTTGCAAACATAGGTTTTTTTCCATTCTGAAATTGTCGAAGACACAGAACACATTCACACCATGTTGTGTGTTAACTTCTCCTCAAATTACTAAAGCTGGCACAACAATCTTTCTTTGAGATCTGTTTAGAACTAATAGATGCAATGAAACTTCTCCATCTGAAGTATAAGTAATTCTCTTCTGTCTCAGTTGTCAAAAAAACCCCTTAACTTCTTACTCTTCTTTCATATCCTCCCTTTGAAGGGGGAAGTTGCCATTCAGTGTTTTCAGACCCATCCTTATATACCAGGTTTTACTGTAAAGCCTTGCTCCAGGGCAAGGACTTAACCCTCTCAGTCAAAAGTTCCTCATGCAGCACCATTGCCACTTTCCTCTTGCTCAGACCTGCAGAAATGCTTTGCTCTATACCATCAGCTGGAAGTAGCACTTCACGGAACATGTAATATGAAAGTACAGGAGGGATTTAGGGATCTAGCAAACACACCATTTGCTAGGAACTATTTTTGGGTCCATATCCCTGAGCTGTTTTCTAACTTGATCAAGCCAAGCATGCATGATGTGTTATACTTCAAGTGTCAGTTCCTGCAAAAAGCACAACCACAGCAAAGAATAATGTTATTTCACGTAAACAACGCAGAAATGCCAGACACTGTATTATGAATGGCAGGCAGTTATACAGTGATGTTAAATACAATCCATAGGCTATAACTGGGCTAGAAACACACAGGTAGCCCGTGTTTCTGTCACATGACGCAAGGCAGAAAATCAGCATGAGGAAATGGTGGAAGTCACCAAATATTAGGTACACTTGCCACAAGAAATAACACAAGCCCCTACTGACAATTAGAAGGGAAATCACAGGCTACTTCTATTTAATTAGCTATACTTAGTAGGAATTTATAGATAATTTGTGTTGCAATTAAAATTAAGCCTTTCACCACACTGAAAGACAGTGATTCTAATGTAGCTTTTTAATGTTATATAATTAATATATATTTTTTTAGCTAAGCTTTGATTTACATAAACCGGTTTGGATTAAAAATTGCTATTTTTTGCAGAGAACAGGAGGTGCGAGATTTGACTAGCCCCTCTGTTGGGGAGGAGTACATTAATCTTTCAGAAAAACAAAGAGAAAGAAACGCTGACTTTCTCAGGTTGAATGAAGTGAATTATGGGAGCAGATAAAAAGTTATCTAAGTGAGGCTGCCCAGTTTCAATTTTCATATTGAACTCAAACTGCTGCTTTTGTCATTTAAGAATCATTTATGAAAATCTGAGAAGTTCTTTCAAAGGCGCACCTAAAGTGAAGTAACCACTATCACACATGTTCACAGTAAGTTTTACAAGCCTACATTCATTTTTCCACTACTAAATATATATTAGAGATGTCGCTATCTGATGTCCTTAATGTATCAATATTTATAAACAAGTCTAACAGATTTTTTTAATCAGAGATTGCTTTCAGTATGTAAGTATCATGAAAAAAGTTTTGAAAAATAGGATAAGAAAACAAATGAGGTTCCTTTTACCTATTACTAGATAACATGATAGTCTGAAGTGTCTCCGTGCCTGCAGGATAAATCGAAAATAAATCCATTGGTTTCAGCCTACCACCATACATCCCCTGCATTTCAGAAGAGATTCCCCCTAGTCAAGAGGCATTAAACATTTTTGTAAAAGAAAAAAAAAAAAAGAAAAAAGAAAAAAGAGTCAGTCTTAGTCTCATCTATCTAGTGAAGTGCAACACCAGTCCCTGTCATCTTCTGGAAAAGTAACCAGATATCTTTGCTAGGGCGATGAGAGATTATATTTCATAGTTCATGACTCACGAAAGTGCTGGTCTTTCTTTACAGCTGAAGGAGGCTGGTGAACACTGAATGCCTTGTTAAACATGGATGTTTCCGCCCTGACCCACGCAGACCCACAGCAGCCACCCAGCCCTACATCTGCTCCAAGGCTGCAGGTCCCTCGCAAGTCTCATGCTGAGATGGGTAAGGATGTTTTCCCCATGACCAGTGCTGCTCTATGCACATTCCCAAGAAAAGAAGTCTGAGAACATTATTTCAGCTTCCTCTCCCCACCACTCATATGAGCTACAGCAGTTCAGACTATGGTCAGGTCCATAGCACCTTCCACGGTTTGATGTTGCTGCAACAAAGTTTACTCTATTGAGTTGCTACAGTACCAGGGAGATATAACACTACAGATAAATGATAATGAATGAGACCATATGACACATTCCCCACTACGAATTTCCTCTGCACATGGCCACCACAGACTTCAGGCAGAGCTGCTGGAAGAATTGCAGCCTCATTTGTACAACGCAAAGTTACAAGACAGCTTGTTAGGGAGATGGGCATGAACTCTCCAGTCACTCAAATAATTTCACCCCAATGTGCTAGCCATAAGCCCCTGACTGTGAGATGCTGCCACCCACAAAACAGCGCGGGCATTAGTTCTGCCCCATAGCTGGTGAGCACTGATAGCACAGCCCAGCTTACTGCTGTGGGGGCCACCAGCTGCTTCTTATTCGATGCTCATTGGGGCTCTGCCCAGCTATGCCATGTCTTCATATCCACCCTGCTCTGCCTCTGAGGGGAGGGTGCAACATGCTGCCCTGACAGCAGAAACAATTCTGCATGACCCAGCCTCCACTCTCTCCAAGAATATCAGGATACTGTCTGTCAAGGGAGGCCACTCTGGTGCCCCACGAAACCAGTCATGCTGCAGCTGAGGCAGTTGCTCTCATCCCTGGGAACATACCAAAAATGAGACCAAGTCCTTCCACCAGTAAACATCTTTCCAAAACTCAAACCAAGCAGGTCAACCTAATGACCTACACTGAAACCAATTATTTCTCCTCAGAGCTGTCATTTGTACTGGAGCAGAATGAAAGCCAAGACATATCTACACAGTATCTCAATTTGCTGTGATGGGGGTGTATAAATATTTTGGGTATAAGTTCTTTGCACAACATAGAAGATAACACAGAAGTAAAGCCAGTGCCCTTGTTTATAGGGAAAAGTAAACAGGAAAAAAAATTCATGGCATGTAACAAACATTTACAAAATGAACAGAATTACAAGCTTCTGGCAAAATTAATTGTTATTTTCATCCCCAAGTTTTTAAAAGATTTAGTCTGGCACAAAGCTTGTACCCTAGCACTAGTGACCATGTGTTAGGTGACATATGGAAGGGTAGCCAACTCAGACCCAAGAGCATGTAACAGCTGTGAAAGTTTTCATTAAAAAGTATTATCTCCACAAACTATCTGCAAGAGTATTAAATCCTTTAACCAAGTGTATGCAGAAGTTACTTAACCATACATGGAGACACAAATAAGAATAGACTTAAAATTATTCAACATAAATTTTTCCATTTTACATTTTGTACTTGACTCGACTAAACAAAAGTAATCTCTTTGCACAAAGTTGTGTTGTTTTAGTTTCTGCCATTTACTAATGAAAGTTCCAGTAAAGAACTGAAGGTGTAGACAGCTTTTACTTTATAAACAATTAAGGAAAGTATAGATTTTTAAAATTAATAAACTGGTTTTAACAAGTGGAAAACATTATGTTACAACTTCTGTTGACAGATTAACCTTGAGTCCAAAGGGAACAGGAAGCTCAAGAACACAGGCTTTCACTTATACACAAATACATAAACAGTTACTTTCAACCTACCTGAACATTTCTAAATGAGCGTTGAGCTACTTTATACCCTATTTAGGCATTGGAATAACAGTATCAGAATTCTACAACATAAAAATAAACTCTTATTATTTCATGTTACCTGGAATAGTATAGAAGTAAGAGCAGTTGATGTGAAAACCTAGGAGATTATTACGTATTTCAGTTAAAAATATTACAGGCAAGCAAGCTCAGCACCAATGCCAAGGCCTCATTGTGTGGTAGAGGTGGAAAGGCAAAGAGGCCTCGTCCAGATCCTGGCACAAGGTGCCAAGAACTCTCCTTAAGTTATCCTCTCCACAAACCACGCCCCAGTATCCCTTTGGCAGCCACATACCCTGAATGATGATCATCAGTCACAGAGGTTAAACTGGCATTTGTAGGAGAGAAAAGCACGAGGGCTCTGCAGGCATCACAGCAAGTAAGAGGACCTGAGCACCTGAGATTTATTCTGGTGGCTGAAATAAAAGAGGAATTGTTAGTCAGAGATTAAGCACCACCGCTCAGGGAAAGTACTGTGATATACATCTGAAGTTTTAGGAATATCCAGAAAGGCCAGTGTTGATTGTGATTGCACAAACCATTATTGGACGTTGTCTGATTACAAGCTACAAACACACCAGGAGTTGCCATGTAACTTCTGTGGTCACTCTGCCAGACCCACCCACTGGTAACGGCTAAACGTGATAGCAAAAGCAGCATCCAGGAGAATAACCAAGAATAATTTCCAAGAAGCCAGTGAGTATATCACTTCTTTGATTTCTGACATTTTTAACAAATACAGAGACAAAGAACACAATAACAAAAGAAAAAAATATTACTTCTCAGTATTTGCTAATGTACAGTATTACAATAGTCATCTGTCCTTATTTAAATACAGAATAAGAGGGGAGTTATATTTGAAATTAACAGCACTGACTTGCCACATGAGCCTAATTTTAGTCCTCATACATGTGCATCTTACTCCCAGTAAGTGAAACTAGGCATATACAGAGGAAAAAACCCCAAAACCTTAAACCCCATACCCCAAATCTAAAGCACAGATGAAGTCAACAGCTTCAGTACAGCAATGCTTGATCCAAAAAAGCATCAACTGACCTGGAATAATGAAAAAAGCCAAAAGGCATTACAATATGATTTTTCTCCCTCTATTTGTTAATCAAGTCTATTGGGAACAGAAAGAGAGAAAGGAGTAGCTTTACCAAGTACAATGCACCTCTGGTTATTCCTTTAACTTGTGTTATAAAGAATTAGATTTGCTCCTCTATTGATGTTAATCCTTAGAATATTGACTATCATGTATTAATTAAAAAAGAATATTAAATACTAGCTAAGTACTATTTTCCAACATTAAAATCTGTATTATCCTTAATTTAATTTACCCAAAATAATAAAATCCAGAGAGACTTATTTTGGCAGTATATCATACTTTGGAATAATTTAATTAATCTGGTCTTAGTAAAACTTGGAATCAAAGTACAGCTGTTGAGCCATAAATGATTCTTGAATCCCTGGTATCACACTGAAAACTTTTCCTTTCTCGCATTACCACAAGATGGTCTGATATTTGGGAAAGTTTAGGAAAACAGCATTGCAGTACATTAATACTTGTTGAAAGCCTTATTGAACTCTAAAGTATTTATAATCAGGACTGAAATATGCTGCCTTCCCTGGTCACACCTTTGTGATTGAAGTGGTCCACAATTTGCATGCCTTTTCTTTTAGCAAGGGCCGAGATGGCAATTATTAGGGAAGAAAAAAAAGTGTTGAAGGGCCATTTCAGTCAACAGTGTGAAGCTGTTGTACCTTCCTATTCAACATACCCAATATCCATCTTTTTGTTGCTGTTTGCTTCTGGCTGATGAAGTTTGACCCTATTAATAACAAGCCACACTGGAAGCTAAAAATCACCCAAAACACAACCCATCACTGATCATCTTCGCTTTACACTTTAATTCTCTTTGCACAACCCCTGCATTACAACTGCAGGCAGAAATGCATTTCCTTCACAACAGCTTTGACACAGCCTTCACAGTTTATCTTTACGCTTAATTCCCCACAGCTGTTGGGGACGGTGTCAGGCACCGGCCGCATGCAAGACCTCGCTGCCGCACCCCAGTGCTGCAGAAGCATTTTGTCATTTCTGCCTTTCTCCCCCTAATCCCCTTTGCTGGCCACAATCTGACCAACGCCTCATGAAAAAACAGATGTCAGTAACCGATACAGTCTGTAATTGTGGCCAGTTAATAGCAGAGGATAAGAGTGAGATAAGGACCAAGCGCTGGTGGCCAGCTGCTGCCGAGTTAACCCTTCCCGCCATCACCTCAGCAGGGCTCAGCTGCTCACAAATCCCAGGGATGAACTGTGGTTATTTCCAGTTCCCCCTTTCTGCTTTTTGCCATTTCATTCATTTCAGGGCTTTTGTGACTATCGGGATAATGAATTTAAAGCTTGATTCTTCCCTCATACTTTCCAATCAAGGATCTCCATAGCACCTTCCCAATCCCATGCCAGCTAGTACTCCAGTGTACGTACACCCCTGAAGTAGCCAATACCATTTTCACAGTTATCTCAGCTCTGAATATACTTTAAACCAGAAAGGAACTATAAAGTTCCACTCTACTATAAACACTAATAGATGAACGCCTTCGTGTCGTCTCGTACATTCTGTATCACCTTACAAACAAAGAGCACTTGCTGTTCCTGAACATCAGAGAAGTAAAATCAAAATGTTGGCCCCTATGGCCTTTCCATTTGCTTTTCTCTGGCACATGTAAGGCAGGTATAGTCTCCCACCTCATCAACAGGGCGTGCAGGGACATATTCTATATCCCCTTACTAATATTACCAGCATTCAGAAAGAAAACAGGCCACAGTTTCATCACAAAAGACATAGTGCTACAATATAAGCCCATCACCAAAACAACTTCAGTATATATAGCAGAGAGAAGTCACAAGTGTAATCATGATGTGTAGGTCAAATGCAGAACGACAACAATAGGCAGTATGCACTCACTTAAAAAGCATCAACTACAATTTTATTCATCTTGTAATGACTCCAAACATTTTCATTCACCTCATGGAAAAACCTCTGAAGTAATTTTAGAGACTTCAGCCTCTCCTGTTTAATAGGAAAATGTCTGAGGGTTTCTCTCCATTGTGTCTGCCTAGGAGGCAGAAACATGATTTGTGCTAATATAGCCCAAATATATATAAAATCTATAAAAATACATATATATAATCTATAAAATATATATATAATCTATAATGTTTGGGCATCCTGCACAAAGAGATAAACAGCCTCAAAAAGTCCACCCTGTAAGACAAGTGGAAC